>PVKM010002370.1:0-65785 GCA_004027735.1 Carollia perspicillata | reverse complement strand
CCTGCTTGGTGCACATGCACAGAGGAGAGAAGGAGCCCTTTCTGAACTTCTATCAGACACTATGGGCTACACCAGTTCCTCAGACCCTAATCCACTGAAACCAGCAGAACAGAGAGATTAGAGACAAGCACAAGAAGGGGTGTTGAGGGCCCCACCCAGCCTCGGATATTATGCAGAGCATCCGTGAGTGATAGGCAGGAAAAAGCTGCCCTTTTTACACAAAGTGGCTCCTCACAGGAAACAGACAGCTAATCCACCAGAAACTGTGCATTATTGGCGATAATCTGGGACAGACCAAGACGTGTAATGGAGGCAGGGGAACATTCCCACCATCTTTCCTGAAGACTCAACAGTGGCCCCAAGTGGTGACCCAGGGATTCCACTCTCTGGATAACATGGCTTTCATTCCTCATTCTTACTATTTCCTCTCCCTCTATCTTCTCAAAATCACTTTTCTTTTCTTTAGGCATCTCATAATCATTTTTTCTTTCTTTTTTCCTCCTTAGTCCCTTTCCTTTGCTCATTTGTCATTGACATTGATGTGGTAGACGTTTTTCCTCAGTTTTGTTCCTTTTTTTACTATTTCTTCATACCTCATACTACTACTCCCTTTTCTTACTCCATTTCCCCTCTTCTCTCCCTTTTTTATTTATGATGTAAATTTTCTTCTCTTTCTTTCTTTACCTTGTTTGTATTCCTTACTTTTATTTCTTCTCCCCAACCCTCTCAAAATCATTTTCTGTTCTATAAGTCATTCCATAATCATTTTTCCTTTCTTACAATGTTCTTAATCTTTTTCCAACTTTGTTCTTATTTGCTCAATTGTGTTAGGTAATGTGGTTGTGGTTGGGGAAAATTTTTGTAGGTGTGGGCTTTGTTTCCTTGGTGGTTTTGTTTTGGTCTGCCAGCACCTGTACAATAACATACAAGAAGTGGTGGGTGGTGTGACTCTCAGTCACCCAAGCAAAGAGAAGTACCCGCCAATGAATGACCCAACAACATCCAAAATGCAATTATAACAAGAGAGCCTACATAAAAACCATAAAGGGCACCCAAAGAGCATCCATCTCTGGAGATCAAGGAGACTGCACAAGCAAGTTCCACAGATCTCCTACCACAAAAGACTACTCCAAGAAAACCAGGGGTCAAACCAGATCAATTTAATATGCAGAAACAAACAAAAAGTCTCTAAACTGCAGATACAAAGAAACAACCCCCAACCTAAAAGACAGGAGGAATCACCAGAAAGTGTTCTAAATGAAATTCAGATAAGCAATGTATCAGACACCGAGTTCAATATAATGGTTATAAGGAGGCTCAAGGAGCTCAGTGAAAAAATACAAAGAACTCTATGGGAGCTACAAAGAACTTAGTGGAAACTATATCAGCATGGAAAAAGACATGGAAACTATGGGAAAGAGCCAGGAGCAAATGAAGAATACACTACATGGAATTAAAAGCAGGCTAGATGAAGCAGAGAATCAAATAAGCGAGTTGAAGGACAAGGTAGAAAAAAACACCCAGACAGAGCAACAAAACAAGAAGACTCAAAAAGAATGAAGACACTTAAAGGGAGCTAAGGGACAACATAATGTGTAATAATACTCACACCATTGGCATACCAGAAGAAGGAAAAGAGAAGCAAGGGATAGAAAACCTGTTTTAAAAAAGTAATGACAGAAAACCTACCTAGCTTGGTGAGGGAAAAAATCATGGAGGTCCAGGAAGCACAGAAGGTCACAATCAAGATGAAACCAAAGAGGCCTACTCTAAGGCATGTTACAATCAAAATGGCAAAATTAAAAGGCAAAGAGACAATCATAAAGACAGGAAGGGAGAAATAGCTAGTAACATACAGGAGAACTCTGATAAGATTATGAGCTGATTTCTCAACAGAAACAGTATAAGCCAGAAGGGAATAGCAAGAAATATTCCAAATAATGAAAAACAAAGACCTGCAACCAAGACTACTCTACACAGCAAGGCTCTCACTTAAATGGAAGGGAAAAATAAAGAGCTTCCCAGAAAAGAAAATTAAAAGAGTACATCCAAACCAGTATTGCAAAACATGCAAAAGGGACTGCTCTAAGAAAGTGAAGAAAAAGACAGAGAGACAGACAGGAATGCAGGTACAAAGAGGAAAAATGGCAACATATGAATATATACCTATGAATAAGAGTAAATGCCTATCCATATCAATAAATACCTATCAATAAATAAGAATGAATATATATCTATCAATAAGAACCTTAATTGTAAATGGATTAAATGTACCAATCAAAAGACAGAGGGTAACTGAATGGATAAGAAAGCATGACCGCATTATGCTGTCTATAAGAGACCCACCTCAGAACAAAAGAACTACACAGGTGGAAAGTGAAGGTATGGAAAAAAGTATTCCAAGAAAACAGACATGAAAAGAAAGATGGAGTAGCAATACTTATATCAAACAAAAGACTACAAAACAAAGGCCATAACAAGAGACAAAGAAGATCACTACATAATAGTTAAGGGAGTAGTCCAACAAGAGTATATAACACTTAAAACATATGTGCACCCAACATATGATCACGTAAATATGTAAGAAAAATCTTGGAGAATTTCAAGAAAAATTTTGACAGCAACACAGTCATCTTAGTGGATATTTACACCCATTGTTTGCAATGGATAGGTCTTCCAAACAAAGGATCAACAGGAAAATTGTGGCCTTGAACAATACTCTAGATCAAAAGAATGTAACTGGCATATACAGAACCTTTCACCCCCAAAAAATCAAAATATACATTCTTTTCAAATATACATGAAATGTTTTCAAAGGTAAAGTACATGGTAAGACATAAAACAAGCCTCAACAAATTCAATAAATTTGAAACCATAGCAAGCATTTCCTCAGATCGCAATGGCTTGAAACTAGAAACCAACCTCAAGGAAAAAACTGAAAAATATTCAAATACATGGAGACCAAATAACATGTTATTAATTAGTGAATGGGTTAACAATGAGATCAAGAAAAAATAAAAAACTACCTGGAAACAAATGATAATGAACACACAACAACCCCAAATCTATGGGACACAGATTTGGCAGTCCTGAGAGAGAAGTTCATAACAATACAGGACTACCTAAAGAATATAGAAAAATCTCAAATAAACAACTTAACCCTACATCTACAAGAACTAGAAGAACATCAAACAAAGCCTAGAGTAAGTAGATGAAAGGAAATAGCCAAGATCAGATCAGAATTAAATGACATAGAGACTAGAAATAAAATTCAAAGGATCAATAAATCTAGGAACTAGATCTTTGAAAAGATAAACAAAATTGACAAGCTCTTAATCAAATTCATCAATAAAAACAAGAGAGGGCCAAATAAATAAAATCAAAAATGAAAGAGAATGTACAATCAAAACCACAGAAATACAAAAGATTGAAATAAATTACTATGAACAACTATATGCCAAGAAATTGGACAACCTGGGCAAAATGGACAATTTCTAGAAACATAAAATCTTTCATAACTAAATCAAGAAGAAGCAGAAAACCTGAATATATCAATAACAACTAGTGAAACTGAAGCCATAATAAAAAAACTCCAGGCACACAAAAGCCCTGTGTCTGTGAAAAGGCTTCACAGACAAATTTCACCAAACAATTAAATAACTTACTCCTATTTTTCTCAAACTATTCCCAAAAATTCATGAAGTGGGAAGACTCCCAAACTCTTTTTATGAGGCCAATATTATCCTAATCCCAAAATCAGGTAAAGACAAAACAAAGAAAGAAAACTACATGCCGATATTTCTAATGAACATAGATGCTTAAATCCCTAACAAAATACTGTCAATCTGGATCCAGCAGTATATTAAAAAGGGCATACACCATGATCAAGTGGGATTCATCCTAAGGATGCAAGGATGGTGCAATATTCACAAATCAATAAATGTAATACATCATGTAGACAGAAGACAATAATCACATGACCATATAAATAGATGCTGAAAAATCATTTTATAAAATCCAGCACCCATTTATGATAAAAGCTCTCAGCAAAGTGTTACTAGAGGAAGCATATCTCAACATAATAAAAGCCATATACCAGAAACCCACTGCCAACATCGTACTCAATTGGCAAAAACTAAAAGCTTTCCTATTAAGACAAGGGTGTCTACTTTTACCACTCTTATTTAACATAGTACTGGAAGTTCTAGCCACAGTGATCAAGCAAGAAAAAATAAGTAAAAAGCATCCAAATTGGAAAAGAGGCAGTAAAACTGTCATTATTCACAGATGACATGATATTGTACTTAGAAAACCCTATAGATACCACCAAAAAAACTACTCAACCTAATAAATGAATTTGGTAAAACAGCAGGATAAAAAGTCAATATTCAGAAATCAAGGGCATTTTTGTACACCAGTAAATTAACTATCAGAAGTGAGACTATGAAAAAAATCCCATTTTCTATAACAATAAGAAAAATAAAGTACTTCAGAATAAATTTAGCCAAGGATGTAAAAGACCTGTACCCAGAAAATTATAAAACACTGAAGAAAGTAATTGAAGAAGATACACATAAATAGAAGCAATACCGTGTTCATAGACTGGAAGAATTAACCTCATTAAAATATTCATACTACCCAAGCAATCTATAGATTCAACACAAGTTCTATTACAATACCAATGGCATATTTCACAGATTTAAAACAAATATTTCAAAATTTTATATGGTACTAAAAAGACCCCAAATAGCCTCAGCAATCTGGAGAGAGAAGAACAAAGTAGAAAGGATCACAGCACCTGATACCAAACTATATTACAAGGCCACTGTAATCAACACAGCCTGGTATTGGCATAAGAACAGACACACAAATCAATAGAACAGAATTGAGAGCCCAGAAATAAACCCATGTCTCTATGGTCAATCAACATTTGACAAAGGGGACACAGGCATACAATAGAGTAAAGGTAGCTTTTTCAATTGATGGTGTTGGGAGAACAGACTGGGACATGCAAATAAATTAAATCTGACCACTAACTTATATCATATACCAGAATAAACTCAAAATGGATGAAAGGCTTAAACATACAATGTGACACCATAAAAGTCCTAGGGGAAAATATAGGCAGTGAAATTTCAGATATTCCATGTAGCAATATTCTTGCTGAAATGTCTTCTAGGGCAAAAGAAATAAAGAAAAAATAAACAAATGGGACTACATCAAATTAAAAAGCTTCTGCATAGCCAAGGAAACCATCATCTAAATGAAAGTGAAAGTGACCATATGGGAGAACATATGCCAATGATACTTTGGACAAGGGTTTAATCTCCAAAATATATAAAGTCATACAACTCCACACCAGGAAGACAAACAATCCAACTAAAATATGGGCAAAGAAACTGAGCAGACACTTCTCCAGGGAGGGCATACAGAGGGCCCATAGACATAAGGAAAGATGCTCAACATCACTTGCCATCAGAGAGATGAACATTGAAACCACAATGAGATATCACCCTACACCTGTCAGGATGGCAACCATCGATAAACTAACAAACAAGTGCTGGTGAGGATGTGGAGAAAAGGGAGCCCTAGAGCACTGTTGGTGGGGAAACAGTGTGGAATTTCCTCAGAAAATTAAAAATGGAACTGCCTTGTGACCCAGCAATTTTACTGCTAGGAATATACACTAAGAATTCTGAATCATCAGTTCAAAAGGACTTAAGCAATCCTATGTTCATAGCAGCATTATTTACAATAACCAAGTGCTGAAAACAGCCTATTTGCCCATCAGTAAATGAATGGATCAAACCACTGTGGTACATCCTGGATAATGTAGCTCAGTGGATTTAGTGCTGGCGTTTGAACTGAAAGGTCACTGGTTCGATTCCCTGTCTGGCCACATGTTTGGGTTTTGGGCCAGGTCTCCTATTGGGGGTGTGTAAGAGGCAACCTACTGATGTTTCTCTCTCACAATTATAAAAAAACTGTGGTACATTTACACAGTTGAATATTACATAACAGAAAGAAAAAAGGAACTCCTATCTTTTGCAAGAGCATGGCTGTAACTGGAGAATATTATGCTAAGTGCTATAAGCCAGTCAGTGAAAGACAAGTACCATATGATCTCACCAATAAGAGGAATCTAATGAACAAGATAAACTAACTGGCAAAATAGACCCAAGGGCATGGATACAAGGAACAGATTAACTGCTACCAGAGGGGTTGGTGGATAGAAGGAGAAGGGACTAGTGAAAGCACATGTACGAATGACCCATGGACATGGACAATGGTATGGAGATTGACTATGGGAGCAACATGTAGGCTGGGCAGAGGAGGGCTAACGGGGAAAATTGGGACAACTGTGATATAATAACAATTAAAAAATATAAAGGACACATAGACAAAACCAAGTAGGGGTGGAAGCAGGGGAGGGAGGTGGGGATGACTGGGATGGGGGGAGTGGTAAGGGGTAAATGCAGACAACTGTACTTGAACAACAATAAAATAATTGTATACACAATAAATAAAACAAATATATAAGTAAATAAATATTGATTTTTAAAAATGAAGATTATTTCTTGGTCTTCGGCTGGTGAAGTGGGATTTTATCAGAGTTTACATTACTTTTTTTTTTCATGAAAATAACTCACTTAGTGTAGGATGAAAGAATAATAGATTTGAACAGTATTCTTCAGCTGCAAAGTTGGGCTACATTTCTAAGTTTGGAAGTGCATAAAGCAAAAGAAAACAAACAGTACAATAATTTTCTTTGTTACCAGAATTACAAGGTAGAGTATTAGTTGTTTTCCAGTACAGATCAAGGCATACCATTAAGCAATATCTAGATATAAATGATACATATCAATTACTGTATAATACTAGCCATAACATTATACATATTATATATTTATTGAGTTTTATTTTCTTAGGTACCTGACTAATATGCCAACATACTTTGATTTTACTTATACTATTAATCTATTAAGCCAACATGGTCATTTTAAAAGTGAAACATTACCTATGTCAGCTTAATGCAGGCAACTTACTTAGTCACCTACATTTCATATCCACCCCTCAAGACCAGTGAATCCGCTGATTATGCTGGTAATGTGTAAAATAGTTCAGATATTAGTCTATAATTAGGCGTGAGTTATTTATTTCATTTCACCAAATCAGTTAGTATATTGTCTCTAGTCTTTGTAGAAGAAAGCTTATAGAAAGTGTTTCACCTAAATATTGGAAAACTATTTATCTCTGTTGTGAGTTTATTTTTTAACCATGAATTAAAGAAAGTATCTAATGCATTGGTTTTTGGATTATAAAATGAAATGTGTGATTGCCCTAAGCAGCCATTTAACATAATTTATGGAAACAATTAGACATAAATAATAATTTTATATGTTTCTGAAGAATTAATATCATTTAATTTTTGTTATAATGGTTATATTCAGTAAAATGTTGGTATGATTGAATAGGTTGATTTTATATCTTTTCTGCTTAATTGAGATATAATTGACAAATAAAAATTATATATATTTGGGATATATACCATGAATGTATATAGATAGAAATAATATATATAGGAATGGTTACCATAATCAAGTTAATTAATATACCCATCACCTCACATAGTTATCTTTTTTGTGATGAAAACAGTTAAGATCTAAGCTCTTAGAAAGTTTCAAACATAAAGTACAGGATAATTAGCTATAGTCACCAGGCTATATAACCCCAGAACTTATTTATATTTGAATTGGAAATTTGTATGTACCCTTTGGCCACCATATGTCCATTTCCCCTAACCCTTAGAAACTGTCAACCACCATTCTATTCTGTTTCTGTGAGTTTGACTATTTTAGATTCCACATATTAGTGAGATCATAACAGTATTCGCCTTTCTCTCTGTGGCTCATTCACTTAATGTAATGCTCTTCAGGGTCAAACATGTAGAAAGTAGCAAGATTTTTCTTATTTTTAATGAATAAATTATATATATATGTATAAATACTACGTATTTTTTATTCATTCATCCATCAGTGGACACTCACGTTGTTACAAGGTCTTGTCTACTGTGAATGATGCTGCAATGAACATGGGAGTACAAACATCTCTTTGAGATATTGATTTTATTTCCTTTGGATATATACCTACATGTGGGATTGCAGGACCAAATAGTAGTTCTATTTTTAATGTTTTGAGGAACCTCCATATTGTTTTCTATAATGACTCTACCAATTTACATTTCCACCAACAGTACAACAGGGTTCCCTTACCCATACATCCTCGCCAACACTTGTTATCACTTGCCTCTTTCATAGTAGCCATCTGAACAGGTGTGAGATTTTTATTTGTAATTCTCTGATGATTAGTGAATACGGAAGTCACACAACTTAATAGCAAATAACCTAATTAAGAAATCGGCAAAGAATACATGCATACTTTTTCCAAATACTTTTTCCAAAGTATACATGCATATGACCAACAGGTATATGGAAAGCTGATCAACATCACTAATAATAAGTTAATAATGTTAAGTATTTCTGTTTATTCAGTTTTTTAAAGTATATATATAATTGTGTGTATATATATATATAATTATTAAAATGTGTCTTCTTTGAAATAATCTATGTGTCCTTCAAAAAAAAACAAAACTCAAGATATGTAGAATTAATCAAATTCCATATTTGGTTTCTCTTTTATTAACTTGTTTGGCATTATGAAGCAATTCCATTACAAACACCTGAATAATTACATTATTAAAAATGAGTTACATACTACTGCAAAGGGTTCTGTAAGCAGTACAGTTTTGGTATAAGCAATAGCATTTAATAAGCTAGGCCAGCATTTCTTAAAGCATGCTGCCTGGATCATTAATTGCATGGGATGCTAATAGGCCTTATATGCAAAAAAGTAGTGCTGCAGGATAATCCTCTGTTTTAAACCGATTCCATCCCTATAACATTGCTGAAAACTTTTAATATACTAATGCTCATTGTGAATCTCTAAGCATGTGGCATAACATGCAGAATTTCTCAAACTTTGTTTCACAGACCATTTTTAAAAATAAGTGACCCATGAGTTGCTCATTGTGAATTACTGGTTCATACAGAGTTGAAAGAGAAGCAGAAAGTGGAAAGGGCAAAGCATAAGAGAATACAAAAATAGAACTGTAAATATGCAAACAAAAAATTCTGGGAATAACTTGGTGCCCAGCACAATGCTTGATATATAGAATATGTTTGTAAATATTCATAAAGTGAATGAAAATGTGAATACATGACTGAATTAATCTTGTAATCACTTTTCTTTTGTGATTAGAGCATTACATTTAAGAAATCAAAGTCTAGTGTTATATTTAAAAAGAAAGTATTGGTTTTGCAGTTAGACATACCCAAGCCTAACTCTGCAATGAGATGCCTCAGGCAACTTATTTAATGACCCCAATTAATCATCCCGAGCCTTAGTTTATCTGTGAATTGCTAATAGCACTATCTAATTTGCAACTGTTCATAAGGATTAAATTTATTATTATACTTTAAAGTTGCTTGGCACAGATTAGGTATTCAACAAGCATTGAATTTCTTCCTTTCCAAGGGGATTGAACTTTGTTTATAAATTATCATGGAGGAAAATTTACAGGTATAGGAGCCAGAGTGAATCTGATTCCAATCCCCATTCACATACCTGTCCGGTGTGTAGTCCTTAGTTTCTCTAAGCCTTGGTTCTTTTTACGTAAAATGAGAATAAAAAATACCAAGCTAGAAGGGTTATTTTGGTGATGAAAATATAAAGTGCCTAGCAAGCAGCTTGCACAAAGTGGACCCTCATAATTAATAGCCATTATTCTTGATTTCTGAGAGGCCTTATTTAATAAGCAGCCAACCCACTGAAAAAATCTTTAAGAATTCATGTAGCTCATGATTTGTAGATGGCAGGTTTTCAACCCATAGATTCTAGGCAAAGAAAAAAATTAAAAGTTTATGACCACATAAACAAAGAGATAACAAACTACTTTGTAGACCTTGCAGGAAATTCTCTACCATTCAGAATGTAGTAAATTAGAATCAATTTGTCTTTTCACTAACCTAAATAATAATATGAAGTTTAGAGAGTATAATAATCATAATTAGATTAACCAGGACCAAAACTAAGGAGTTAGGTAAAATGCAAGGAAAGAAAAGGGGTGGTGATTATAAAGCTATAACTCAGTTTTAGGTCATATTTCTTTCTCTACATTTTCTCCTGGGCTTTATAAAATTTTGTGTTTTAAAAATATTCATTGTTCTCTTCTTCAACGCAAGTCCTATTAGATAAAATCATATTTCTCCCTACATACACATAATCACATACCCAATCTTTTACTACAGCATAAAAGCAAAATAGATTTAATTTAGTATCTATCAGGTTTTTAAAAATCTTGAAAGATTGGCACTTTCTCAGCTACTCTATTGACCACAAGGCAAATTTGCTCAGTTGAGTTATAAAGTGCAGGAAATAGACGTTTATAATGGCAAAGATGACAGACTTTTAACTAGAATGGCATCAGCGCACCACTATAATTTTACTTTTTGTCTAATTCTGACAAGAGCCTCTGTAGGTCATGGCTAATGGGACTCTGGGGACTTCTACATTTCCAAGAGGGGCCCCATAATTCAGTGAGTGTCTGGTAAGTATCCAGTACACATGTCAGAGAAGGAGGAAAGAGAGGAGGTGGCATTTTCCTCAAGCACCAACAATCAGAGCTGCACTGAGAACAAGATGGAAATCCTGAAAACAAAACAATGGCCAGTGGCACAGTGCTTTGCATGGGAAATTTTTCTGGCAGGCTTGTCAGTTTAGCTGCAATGTCAATTGTGGCTTGTGGTTGATTTATCTGATTTTTTTTCCTATTAATCCCTTAAATTTTTTCTGGTCCTGTGCTTTCCCTGAATACAAAGGACAATAGGCTCTAAGAGATAAGAGAAAATACTGACTGTAAATATTCAAGGTATTGGATTCACTAGCATCATGCTTCCAAACTATCTTTACCTCACCAATTTAGTGCTGTCTCATTCTTCTCTGAGAAAAGTTAATAAAACATATTATAAGGGAATTGAATAATTATCTACATTTTTTCCTTGAGTGTTTCCCAAAATAAAAAATAACATCAAGTAACTATGTAAACTTGGTTGGCACTTTGTCCCAAACAAGGATAGTCAAAGCTTTGAAGGTAAGAAGTCTGGGAATTTGGCATCCAGAACAAATTTGTTGGTATAGAAAGAATTCCTCATTTTGCCTTCTTTCTCTAAGAAACAACAGCAGAATGCATATCTCAGGGTTCTCTAAATCCAATAGTGAATGATTTTTCAACTTTGATTAGTGGTTTATAAAGTGCAATACAAAACTTTATTTGAGATAGTGTTTCCTTTAATGAAATTCAGATCTTATTCAAATAAATGAAGTGATATTTTCAATTATAGTGGAGAGGAATAATGATTGAGAGAGAGTATGGGGGAATTCAGACACTAATAATGTTCTATTTCTTAATCTGGATGGTATTAGTAGATAAATTAATGAACCCACATATTGATCATTAATTGAGCTGTATATGTATGATTTAAGCACTTTTGTAAATATGCATTATATATATATATATAAAGCTAATAATCTAATTGTATTGTAGAAACAATGGACACTTAGACAACAAATTGTGCAAGAAAAACTTAAAAACACAGCCAATAGATAATACAAAAATAAATTTATTTTTCTGCATACTGATAGAAAGAAATTTAATTAAACTTGTTAATATCTCTTTAATAGTTGGATCGGTTTAAATTCTATAAATTAGTGTCATGAGTTGTGTAAATTTCTCGGGTACAGTGTTAATGAATGCCAGGTTTTTGCACTGCCACTCCTTATAAGAGCCAGAGGGTATAGAACATGTAATTCTAACTTTAGCATTTCTCAACCTCTATATCATGACATAGCTGTGTGTTACAAGTAATTTGTTACTGAGAAAAGTTAAAATTCAAAGCCTACAAATGTTTTACCTTACATGGTTTATTCAGAGTATATTTTCTTACCTTTTCTTGAGAGGAAGAGAAAGAGATCAAACACACTAGGAATAGTACATGTCTGACAGAATATTTTATGTATTTCATTGCCCATAACTGAAATTGGAACCTGCCTATGGAAATGTGTTGAGTGTGCAATTTTTATCTATCTTGTGAAACACAGTGAAAAAAAATTGACAACTACTGCTTTAAATCACAACCAGAGAATGTACTTGGGCCCTGGCCTTGATAAATAGAACTGAGAGCTATCTTAGAGCATTGGCTCCAACCTATAGTTTCTTTATTCATATTATCATGAAAGCCAAGTCCCACATCTTGATAGAAAACCCAGCTATGTTCTCATGTCATTAGTGAAGCCATAAAGATCCATTCCACAATGACCTGTCATCCAAAATTTTGAGATATCTGAAGAAAGAGAATGAAAGTCAGGAGAGCACATAAATAAATTACAACACTCCAAATAAGTATATGTGTATGCCCAATTAATATAGACAAACTCAATTAACGTTTGAAAGGGAAAATAACAGAACAGATAATATGATGTTTATATTTCTATCACGAAAGAGAATCATTTTGAACATATATAACGTAAGTTAGATTTGCATCTGGAATTGATTGTGTCTGGTTGCCTGCTCTAAAATCTCATATAAGCAAAAATCAGACATATCCACAGACTTTGAAAAGCAGCTTGAGTTTTCATAGGCCTCACCAGTTTCTGAAAATAGATCTTTTGCTAGAAGTAGAAGGTAAATTTAATGAAGGTATGAACTATATCTGATTGATTGATTAATTGATTGATATAGCCTTTGGAAGAAAAATCAAAGAGATCAAGTCCTTCTTCCCCCATTGAAAGAGTGTTTTCTTTTCAGACTGCTAGATAAGACTTATTTGTAGGTCACAAAACCATTTTAGTGGGCCACGATGAGTGCGTTTAAATGAAATGAACTTGAATTCAGCCCTGGCCAGTGTGACTTGGTTGGTTGGAGTGTCCTCCTGTAGATAGAAAGGCCAGAGGTTGGATTCTCAGTAAGGGCAGATAACTAGGTTGCAGGATCGGACCCCCAGTCAGGGAACATAGGAGAAGCAACTGATCAATGTTTCCCTCTCACATAGATGTTTCTGTTCCTCCATCTCTCTCTCATTTCCCCTCTATCTAAAATCAATAAGCAAGTCCTTGGGTGAGGATAAAACAAAATAAAAGTGAATTAAAACCTCAAATATATCATATGAGTGGCCATAAGTATTTTTTCATACAATATTTGTTGTTAAATTTTTCAAATGTCAGTATGTATTGGAGTGATATTGGTTAACAAAACCATACAGGATTCAAGTGTGCATCATTCCAAGCAAAGTGTCTTTACATCCCCACTAATGGACAATAATAAGCAGGGGGTGGAAACAGAAGGGAGGTCAGGAGGGCTGGGGAGTGGGCCTGGATGGGGGTAAAAGGCAGAAAACTGTACTTGAACAACAATTAAAATTAGAATAAATTAAAAATTAACCTGAAAAATCCATATTTTGCCCTATTTCACCTCCCCGACCCCTTTCCCCCTTGACTATCACCATACTCTTGTTTGTGTCTATGTGTTATATATATAAATATATTTTTTTTGCTTACCTCTTCCACATTCTTTGACCAAGCCTCTCAACTTGCATCCCATCTGACAGCTATTAGTCTTTTCTGTACATCTATGTTCCTATTTTTATTTCAGTTTCTTTATTTTCTTGATTAGATTCCACATATAAGTGTGATCATATTGTATTTGTTTTTCTTTGACTGGCTTCTTTCACTTAGCATAATATTCTCCAGGTTCATCCATACCATTGCAAAAGGTAAGATTTCCTTATTTATTATGGCCAAACAGTATGTGTTGTATAAATGTATCACAGCTTTCTGATCCATTCATCTACTGATGGGCACTTGGGCTGCTTCCAAATATTGGCTATTATAAATAATGCTGTAATGAACATAGAGGTGCATATATTATTTCAAATGTGTGCGTTGGCTTTTTTCTTTTGATATATTCACCAAAGTGGAATTAGTGGGTCATAAGTTGGTTTCATTTTTAATTTTTAGAGGAAACCCGATGTTGCTTTCCATAGTGGCTGCACCAGTCTGTATTTGTGCCAATAGCACACAAGAGTACCCTTTTTTCCATGTCTTTACCAACACTTGTAGTTTGTTGATTTCTTAACGATAGCCATTCTGACCGTTGTGAGGTGATATCTCACTGAGGTTATATTTTACATATTTTTGATGATCAGTGAAGTCGAGCATGTTTTCATATGTCTACTGGCCATCTGTATGTCCTCTTTCAATGAGTGTCTATTCAGATCCTTTGCCCATTTTTCAATTGCATTGTTTGTTTTCTTGGTGTGGAATTGTATAAGTTCTTTACATATTTTGGATATTAACTTCTTGTCAGATGTGTTATTAGTGAATATGTTCTCTCATTCAGTGGGTTGTCTTTTTATTTTGTTGATGTTTTTTTTTTTCCTGTGGAAAACCTTTTTAGTTTGATGTAGTCCTATTTATTTAAAATTTCCTCTGTATCCCTTGCCCAAGGAGATATTTTGGCAAAAATATTGCAATAAGAAATGTCTAAGATTTTACAGCCTATGTTTTCTCTCGGGATTTTTATGGTTTTGTAACTTACGTTTAAGTCCTTAATCTATTTTCAGTTTATTCTTGTGCATGATGTAAGTTGGTGGTCTAGTTTCATTTTTTGAATGTATCTTTCCCATTATATCAACACCATTTATTGAAGAGACTGTCTTTACCCTGTCCCATGTTTTTGCCTCTTTTCTCAAATATTAATTGACCATAAAAGTGTAGGTCAATTAATCAGTGTAGGCCATGATCAAGTAGGATTTATTCTGGGGATGCTAGTTTGGTACAATATTTACAAATCAATAAATGTGATAAACTGCATAAATAAAATAAAGGGTAAAATCACATGCTCATATCAATAGATGCAGGAAAATCATGCAGTTTGTTCCTGGGCTCTCTATTCTGTAGCATTGATCTATATGCTTATTCATATGCTAGTACTAAGCTGTTTTGATTACTATCACCTTGTAATATCATTTAGTATCAGGTAGTGTGATACTTGCAACTTTGTTCTTTTTTCGAACATTGCCTAGGCTATTCAGGTCTTTGGTGGTTTTATATAAATTTTTGGAATATTTGTTATAGATTCTTGAGATATAACATTGGTATGTTTAAAGCAATGTATTGAATCTATAGATTGTTTTTAGTAGTATGATCATTTAATTATATTAATTCTACCTGTCATTGAAGATGGTATATGCTTCCACTTGTTTTTGCCTTCGTCAACTTCTTTCTTCAGTGTACTATAATTTTGCAAGTATATATCTTTTGCCTCCTTGGTTAAATTTAGCCTTAGGTACCTTGTTTTTTATTGCAATAGTAAATGGGATTGTTTTCTCTATTTCTCTTTCTCTAATTCATATTCATGTATAAAAATACCACCAATTTCTAAACATTATTTTTTAAAGATTTTAATTATTTCTTTAGAGAGAGGGGAAAGGAAGTGGAAAGAGAGGAAGAGAAACATCAACGTGTGGTTGCCCCTCCAGTGTTCCCAACTGGGGACCTGGCCAGCAATGCAGGCATGTAACCAGACTGGGAATCGAGCTAGTGACCCTTTGGTTCGCAGGCCCATGCTCAATTCACTGAGCTATACCAGTCAGGGCTAACCATTAATTTTCTATCCTGCTACTTTACCAAGTTAATTTATCAGTTCTATCAAATTTTGGTAGAATTTTTAGGGTTCTCTATGTACAATATCATATTATCTGCAAGTAATGACAAATTTAATTCCTTTTTTTCTGATGGGGATGCCTTTCATTTCTTCTTGTTGTCTGATGGCTATGGCTAAGTATTCCAGTACTGTTTTGAACAAGAGTGGTGAAAGCAGACATTGGTGTCTTGTTCCTGTCCTTAAGGAAATTTTTTTTAGTTTTTCCCCATTGAGTATGATATTGGCTGTGGGTTTGTCATATATGACCTTTATTATGTTGAATTATGATCCTGCTATTCCCACTTTGATGACAGCTTTTATCATTAATGAGTGCTATATTTTTATCAAATGATTTTCCTGCATCTATTGATATGAGCATGTGATTTTACCCTTTATTTTATTTATGTGGTTTATCACATTTATTGATTTGTAAATATTGTATCAACCTAGCATCCCCAGAATAAATCCCACTTGATCATGATGTATGATATTTGATATGTATTGCTAGATCCAGTTTGCTAATATTTTCTTGAGGATTTTACCATCTATGTTCATTAAGGATATTGGCTTATAATTTTCTTTCTTTGCAGTGTCTTTACCTGGTTTGGCAATTAGGATAATGCTAGCCTTGTAAAATAAACTTCAGTGTCTTCCCTCCTCTTGAATTTTTTGAAGTAGTTTGAGAAGTATAGGTGTTAGTTCTTCTTTGGATGTTTGGTAAAATTTGCCTATGAAGACATTTGATCCAAAACTTCTGTTTGTTGGGGGTTTTGAATTACTTCCTTGATTTCATTAGTGTTAACAGGTCTGTTCAGTTTTTCTGATTCTACCTGATTTAGTTTTGGAAGATTGCACATTTGTAAGAATTTATCCATTTCATCAAGGTTGTTCAATTTTGGGCATATAGTTATCATAATAGTTCCCTACAATGTTTTGTATGCTTGTGGTATCAGTTATTACTTCTCTTTCATTTCTGATTTTATCTATTTGTATCCTCTCTCTTTCTTTCTTGATGATACTGGTTAAATGTATGTCAATCATTTCCATCTTTTAAAAAAAATCCAGCTCTTGTTTTCAATGATATAAGTACTCTTACCCCAGCTTTTTTTCATTTCCACTTGCATGGTATATTGTTTTCCATCTCCACATTCCTAGTCTCTGTGTATCTTTTGCTCCGAAGTAGGTCTCTTTTAGACAGCATATATATGGATCATGTTTTCTTATCCATTCAGCTACCCTGTGTCTTTTGATTGGACCATTTAATTATTTACTTTTAAGGTTGTTGTTGATATGTACTTATTTATTGCCATTTTATTCTTTGTACTTATGATCATCTCTATATATTTCTTTTTTAATTCTTGTTAAAGCAGGCCTTTTTGCAGTACTGGTGTGGTAGTAATTAACTACCTTAGCTTTTATGTTTTGTCTGAGATGTTCTTTATTTCACCTTCAGGTTTGAATGATGGTCTTGCTGAATAGAATAGGCTTGATTATAGGACCTTGCTTTTTTAACTGAAAATTTCATGCCAAACCCTTCTTGCCTAAAGTGTTTCTATTGAGAATTCAGCTCACAGCCTTGTGGGACCTCCTTTGTAAGTAATTAATTGCTTTTCTCTTGCTGCTTTTAAGATTTTCTTTGTCATTAACCTTTGTCATTTTAACTATGATGTCTCTTGTTGTGGGTCTCTTCTGGTTAATCTTGTTTGGACTTCCTGTGCTTCCTGAACTTGTGTGACTTTTTCCTTCATCAATTTAAGGAAGTTTTCAACCATTATTTCTTCAAAGAGGTTCTTGATTCCTTGTTCACTCTCCTCCTTCTGGTACCCCTAAGATGCAGATGTTATTATGCCTGATGTTGTCCCAGAGGTGTCTTAGACTTTCCTCATTTTTTAAAATTTTCTTTTTGTTGCTCTGCTTGTATTTACTATTGTCTGGTCCTCTAAATCACTGATTCAATCATCTAATATGCCTTTAATTCCTTCTAGTGTATTCTTCACTTCAGATATTGTATTCTTTGTTTCTGACTGTTTTCTTAAGGTTTCTATATCCTTTTTAATGCTTACTATCTCTCTGTTTAAACTCTCACTGAGATCATTCATTCTTCCCCTAAGGTACTTGAACATTCTTATAACTATTGCTTTAAACTCTGCATCTGGTATTTTGGTTGCTTCATTTACAGTTAATTATTTTTCTAGGGATTTCTCTTGTTCTTTTGTTTGTGGAATATTTTTGTCTCCCTTTTTGTGTGTGACTCTGTTTATTAGGTAAATCTGCTATGACTCCCAAGCTTGTTATGAGGGCTCTCTCGTGTAAGTGCCTTATGGGTCTCAGTGGCACAATCTTCTTTCTTGACCTTCTTTCTTGTCTGGATTATGTGCCCTCCCTCAGTGTAGTTGAGTCTTAGATGCTATTGGCCCATTTGTGGGTGGAGTTAACCTTCAAATTGGCTGACTATAAGAACAGATCTCATTTACCATGTATGAGATGCTTTTCAGGGACTGCCCCCCCACCAAGATGGAGTTGTTCCCAGCAGGGTCTGGTGCCTGCTGGAGTCCTCCTTTAGGTGTGCCATTTTTGTGGTTAATTGTTTAGAGCTCTGGTAAGGTTTGAAACCCAACACTGGTTGTGTTTGGTTCTGAGCCCAGTTTCACAGCATTCTGAAACAGGCCAGTAACAGACATTGTATGTAACTAGCCTTGGACTACCTGCATGGAGCTACCATGATATTCACTGATTGTGGCTGTGTCACCCAGATCTGGATGTGTATGGGAGAGTCCCAGCTGTGTACAAGGGTCATCTTCCTGGAGCTCTAATTTGAGGGCAGATCAATAAGTGGTCCAAGACACTCTGAGGTCAGCATCTACCTGTTGGCTACTCTGCTACCCCTTGAAGTTGCCTGGACTTCCCCTAGAGCCTTTTATTTTTTTTATTATTTTTTTCCCTAGAGCTTTTTAAAAAAAGACTGTAAAGTGAGCCTAAGCTGGCTGCATCCCACTGTCCCTTCCATACAGCAGTATCTTGGTAGAACAGGAAAACTGAGTTGGGAGTATAGGGATAGTTGATCCCCTACTTGGGAGCAGTGTGGTCAGGCACTCAATGTGGAGAATGTGGCCCTTACTCCAGAGCCATATCATTCAACGTCTGCTAGGGTTGCCTATCCTATATCCCCTATGAGGAGTGCACCACCAGTTAAGTTTGGGTGCTGCCAGCAGACCCCATTGCAGAAGCTAGCTCATCAGGGTGGGACTAAGCAAAACAGATCTGTTTTCCCTTGGGGGTGGCACTGAACAAGCTTTACACTTTCCTTTAGCTGCATAGCTGTGCCCACTCGAGTCCCAGAGCATAGCCCCTGAGGGAGATGCTGTCCAAAGATCCCAGCTCTGAACAGTGTTCCCTTCCTCCCACTGAGCTAAGCTCAGTAGAGTGGGTCCACCAAGACTTGGGAAAGTAGTATAAAATAGTCTCCCATCAGGGGTTGTGCTGGCCAAACCTGCAGGTAGGAGAGAAGACTGGTCTTCTTCCAAAGCCTCTCAGTTCAATGTCTATTTGAGTGTCTGCCTATAGTTTCTCCAGACAAAGAGTCCACCAAAGATCCATGCTGTGTGCAGCCAATATTTTTTTCTGACAGAGTCAAGCTTGGCATGGTGGTATCACCAGTATTTGTAGGACCAGGTTAGTGCACTCCCCAGCTGGTTCTGTAAGAACAGGAGTACTGGAACCTGGGAAATGGCACTTGAGAGCAGTGTAGAATATTGATTCAGGACTAGGACCTCAGTAGCTGACCCTCCAGATCTCTCTTCAGGACCTTACCACTTAGGTCTCCTCTTTATAATTATTGTATGCCCTGAGTCACCTTCTCTGTACTGGGCCCTGGGTGAGTGTGCAAGAGTAACCTCCCTGGGTTTCCAGAAGACTCCCTCCTCTTCCAGGCTGACAGAGTCTCCACTGATTTTTACTGCCAGACGCTATGCAACCTCCACTTCCCAGCCCTGGTGTTCTGGGTTGGGGGTCCTAGCATAGGTTTGAGACCCCATGCTCCTCGGGGGAGAATTTTGCAGTGAGATACCTTTCTGGATTTTCAGCCTGTGTACATGGGTTCAGGGGCCAGCCCTCTCTACATCTTTACCAGTCTCTATGTATCTTCTATAAATCCTTGGATACAATACTAATGTTTTGCTATCCTTTGGTTGGTTATGTATGTTAATTGTTCTATAATGTAGCTACAAATCTGGTATGGCATAGGGAGCAGGTGAGTGTAGTTTCCACCTACTCCAAAGTCAACTTGATATCTTTTTAAAACTATATCTTTTTAAAAGAGACTTTATCACACAGCAACTTCAAGTTTTAATTATAATTGTTGCAGAGGACTCAGACATAATCCAAAAGACTAAAATCATCATGAGATAAGTAACTATATTTGTTTCATTCATCACAGTGTTCATTAAATGTTTACTTAAAAAATGAAAGAGAACTAGAACAGAGAACAAATGAAATCAAGACTGCACTGCACTTGGAATTGCTCTTCTCTACAATGGCCAAAGTTCCATTACAATATCTAACAATGTCTATTTTATGCCAGTCTCTTTTTGCCTTGTAGTAAGTTCCCTCCCAGAAAGTTTTGCAGTTGTAACACCAAAAGATTTTGTCAATTCTGCCTCATTTTTCACTACATATTTCTGGTTCCCATATAGAATCAAGCTGAGATATCTTATAACTACATAATTTTAAGTAATGTTGAAATATAATAGTTATGGAAAACATATACTTACTTCTGTATCACACCATGCATAGTGTGAGAACATTACTTCTGCATGCTTCTATTTCTATCATCCTGGCCTTTAAGTATTGGTTATGCCAATTGATTATGGTGTGTCTTGGCCATTTTAAAAATGTTTATTATTTTGCAGTTCACCATGCAAAACCTCTAAATTTTTGTCTTTCACTAAATTTTGGGAATTTTTAGATATTTCTTAAAATATTTTTTTCTACCAATATTTTTCAACCTCCTTCAGGGACTTCAGTGATATAAATGTCAAGAATATTTGTTATTGTTCAAATTATCTGTTTATTTTTTCAATGTTTTTTATTTCTGATCTTCAAATTGAACAAGTTATTTTGATCTATGTTCTGTAACTGACTTTTCTCTATCAACTCCATTTTGACAATGAATTTATCTATCTAGTATTTTTATTTAAGAAATTGTATCATTCAGTTCCAAAATTTCCAGTTGGGTATTTTTTATAGTTTATATTTTCTGCTAAGGACTTCTATTAATTTCAAAGATGTTCACCACATAGACGATAATTCTATTAATTGCTTTAAAATTATTGTCTAGTAATTACAACATATTGAGGATTGGCATAGTTCAACGTTCTGTTTTGTTTTCTTAAGAATTGGTCAGATATTCCTTTTTGTTTACCTATTTTTGTAAATTTTATCATGGGTGTTTTTATTTTTATGTTATGTGACTCTGGGGCCTGTTAAATTGCTTTGGAGAAATTTTATTTGCTTTTGTTTTAGCAAGCAATTGACTGAATTGAGTTTGGGCCACAAGTTGTGTCTTTCTTTCTACAGGTGGTGATTCCAATGCAAATCCCAGGGGCCCTTTAACTCTGTTTCTCTGGCTAAAAAAATGGTGTTCGCTTTGAGTTGTAACCACCTGCACAGGTTCACACTTCAGTGTTAATAGGCCTGCACTTGGGAGAAGCAGCAAGAGAATAGAGAGAAAAAAGAAATCACAGCAATGCTTTCCACACTCTGCTGAACAGAGGCTTCTTCATCCAGGAATATGAGTTTTCTCTTGAAGCCTTAGACACCTCTTGAAGTTTTGACTGACTGTACCCACTGCACAGTTCCCCAGTGTGACTTTATCCACTGATCAAAACCTGTAGGTAAAGGAAAGAATAAACACAATAGAAAACTTATCACCCCTGGTCATTTTTCAGATTTTGAATTCCATTCCTAATCTGCCTATTATTATTTCTCATCTTTGCTTTTTTTGTATCTTGTCCATAGTTTTTAATTGTAATCAGATGGAGAGTCAGGATTGCTTCACTTCAGGCTTATTTCACCTCAGCCAGTACCCGAAGTCTTCTCACCCTCTTTTTAAACAGTAGCAATCAGATAACATTTTTGGAGAGCTTATGTTTGTCAAATACCTTTGCATGCAACCTAGGTGCTACTATTCTGATTTTACAGTCTTGGAGATATTAGGATCTTTAAGAAGATCTAAAAGTTGATCAGGAAAGAAACTAGGGTTTAAACATAGATCTTGGAGGAAGAAAACATACCTCATAATTGTCAGCAGAAAAATACGTCAAATTCACTGTTTTTTATAATTCGTCAAGTGGAATAAAATGGTTTATTAATTACAAGTTTACTTTTCAAACTCATCCTCCCTCTCTTGCATTCCAGGTTCCTCTTTCCTTCCCACCTCCCCTTTCTACTGACCTAAATTCAATCCACAGGGAAATATAAGAATCCTTAACTTTATTTCCAACTTTTAGAGTACATTTTCTTGGCAGAAAACTATAATACTTGTTTATACAAAAATGTTTTAGCCAAATGAATATTCCTGACCAATTCTATAAAAACAGATTTTTAAGGACTAATTTCTCTGCATGTTAAAATTAAGGAACAGGCTCTGAAAGGATCTTATAATTATAAGCTTAAATTTGCACATTTACTATATTAACAAATTTGCTTAATTTCTTAAATTAAATATAAGAGACTTATAGAAAAGTACACAAAATATTGTATAGTTCAATGAATTACTACATAAGTGAACACCTATGCAGAGGACAGGGAAACTTTCCTCTTATCCTCTTAGTTTTTCTGGTTGGCTTATTTAAATGACATTAATACAGCAGATTAACTAAGAGGAGAAAATCAAGTTTTAATACCAGGAATTCACATAAAAATGAAAATTCTAAAGACAGTGAGGAAAGATGAGGTACTATAGATATGTTATTCTGAACTAAGGACAATTCACAAGTAGGCGAGAAAGAGCAAACCTGTGGTGGACAGTTTCTTGCTGAGCCACCCAGAGCAAAGGGACGCAGAGGGGAATCTCACACACAGACATTGCTGGGATCCTCCCGTCTGACACACTTACTTCATATGTGCTACGGTGAACAAGGTTCCCTTCCCCAAGCAGGTTTTTCTAGCTGAATTTCCTTAGACAGATAAGGGAAAGATTTTTTTTTTAAAAACCTTTTTTTGAATTTTTTGGGCTTTATTTTCAGCTTGAAATAATCTGCATGGCAAGGTCACACATTCTGGGGAGATTATTTTTGGACCCCTACATCTGTATAATTGTTAGGAAAGAAACTCCCAGAAAAATCAGTTCTTCTCTTTAGCGTAATAAAAAATTAAAGATCAGTGAGCTTATTAGCATGAAAGCAAAGTTTATTAGTGTTAAGTTCTAAAGGGAAAGCAAAAGTAAGGGTGGCAAGAGCAGGAGTTGCAAAAGTAGGATGGCCAGAGGCCAGGTGAGCAGCACCAAGTAGGCCAGGTGCTCCCCATGTGGCAAAAAGAGCCAGGAGGTTAAAGAGCCAATAGGGAGAGTCCTTTGTTTTGAGGACTTATACAGCTGGAGGGATGGGAGTGAAGATGTTACATTTTGATTGACAGGTAAAGGTAGCACCAGCAAAGGAGGGCCAATCCCCCCACACTGGGCAATGTGACTACCCAAACATGAGTATGTGTAAGGATTGGTTAGCCTGAATCTTTATCTTGTGCTCCAGACTATTTGTTCATTTTGCATATGTAATAGGGGGCAGGAAGTTAACCAAAGTTGTTTTATGTTTTGTTTTTTTTTTCCCTCTGGGCCATGGTCTCACTCTCCTCCTCCCTTCTAGGCCCTGGGATGCATACGCCGTCTCAAGGTTTTCATTTTCTCAGCTAGTCGAGATAATACACACAGACTTGCAAGGGTTTCCCCCTTGCACAATCATAGTTTTGCTTATGTTGTTCAGAATGCATAGCAACCTTATGGAATGAGGCTCAGGACTACTGGGTCAACAGGTGAGCCTTTGCTTTTAGCCTTATGCATTAGGTTATTTGAACGTTGCAATGGTGAGGGCCCTGCCTTTACTTCTCCTCTAGCCATACATTCTACTATAACATTCTCCCTTCATGTAATAGAGACTCAAATCTTTGGGGACTTTGGGCTAAGGACTACTGGGTCAACAGGAAAGATGAGTCTCCCTCCTCTTCCCTACCTTGGTTTACTATCTATCCTACCTAGCATTCCCCTCTCAAGCATTTGAAACCCAAATGTTGGGGGTTTTAGGGTGACGAACACTCTGCTTACTTCCTGCTATAAAAGGGACTTTGAACCTTCTTTGGGTTCCATTTGCTTGCTAATTATCAGTCCGAGGAGGTGGAGATAAGTGTCTTTCCATCAACCCATGATAGCTGTCCAGAGCCTGGAGTCCCAGAAGTTAACAGTTGTTCATGACAATCAACTGTACCTTTATAGCTAGCCTCTTTTCTACAAGAGATAAATTTAGTTAGTAAGTTGATCATCATGGGTCCAGATAGTAATATTAGAAGTATAATTAGCAACAGTGCAACAAAGGGAAGAAGTAAAAACATGAGCCATGAATTTGAGTCCCAAAAACAGGTTGAAGTTTTGATCCTAGATACAGATTCAAGGATGTTTTGGATGTTGTGCTGCACTTGTTCTGTTTTGTTACCATAGAAGCAACACTCTTCTTGAGGTATAAACCTGTTCCTCCTACCGAGGCTGTGAGGAGGTCTAATGCCCTTTGATTTTGGAGGGCAATTCCAACTAATGAATCCAGCTGCTTTTGGAGTGTCCGAGCATTTCCTCTGTTTTAGTTAATGACTCAGCCGTTTCCTGTGATAAGCAGTGGTGAATTCCTAATGAAGCATCCCCTACAGCTGTTCTCATGGCAGAGAGGATCCCAATAAGTGATATTACAGGAATTAGGGGACCAGCCCTTTTGAAAAGATGTCCTTGTCCTCATAACAGGAATGGGAAGGAGACATTCTCTCACTCTATAGAAACACCAGGAAGAACATATCTGAGGGAGCAGATTCCCCTCCACTGCAGAGGAAAGTCCAGTATGCCTGGGACCCGAAAATCCAACAGACTCCTGTCAAAGGGATTATTTCTGCCATCAAAGCATTATCTGCCAGTTTAACTGGCTGGGTTTCTACAGAGACATATCTGCCATTGACTAGTTGTTTGATCCTTGGATATTTAGTACCCCACCATTGTAATACTTGTGCTGCCAATGAGGCTATGAACTATGGGCCTATTAAGGGATTGTGGAGACTTGTGCCAGTAAAAAATAGAGCTCCTCTTCATCCCAAAACATATGGTGACTTAAGAGCTGTTGTACAGAGTGATACAGTCCTCTCTTTCTTGTGGGAGGAATTCATTAACTTGATGGGACAGCCTGCCTTGGCAATAAGATGTTTTTGGTAAGTTTTTGTCCAAAGGCGGGCTTTGGAAAGTGGGTATGTATGAAGTTTGGTTTATCCCCTGAGTTAGGACTTCCTCCAGAGATATAGGGTGCTGTGGTGAGGAAAATTCCACTAGTGGTGTTTGTCACAGGGGGATCTGAGACTTTATTTGAAAAGAGTTAAATTCAACAAGGACAGAAGATTCCCTTTCTGGGTGTTACAGAACAGAGGTCTAAGGGGAGGGGCAATATTTGGCCCACCCAGGGATGCCAAAAACTGTTACAGTACAGTCACATACACATACAGGGGCCCGGACTCCGGAGGATGGTATACTAATACCGTCCAGACCACCTACTGGGCTCGTGTGTCCGCCGCCAATTGGAAAGATATCTCTCAATGCCAGAGATTTTTGAAAAGGGAAGGAAATGTTTATTTAAGGCTATACAGACTTAAAGTAGTGACCTAACTTCTTCATTAAAATATCGAAGTCCTTTAAGATATCCACAGATGCACTCAGCAGCTCCTGTCTTCCCACCTGCCCTAATTCAGGGTACTGTAACTCAGGGAAAGAGCACAGGTCCATGTTTCCAGGCCGCTGGCACCATCAGTCATGTCACTGTCCAGGCAGGATGTCCAATTAATCCAAAGCCATGTGGCACCTTCTCATGGTCTACTGGCAAGAGTTCTTTGTACCCATTTGTCCAGGCAAAGTCTCTTCCTTTCTTCCACCAGAGCTGTGAGGGGGTCCTCACTCTGTCAAAACCTCGTGGTTCCCTTTTTCACCAAAGCTGCGAAGGGATCTGCACTCTCTCTAAGACTGCATGGTCCCCCCCTTGCAAAGCTGCAAGGGGATCTGTACTCTTGTTAAGACCACATGTTTCCCCTTGCAAAGCTGCAAGGAGATCTGTACTCTCGCTAAGACCGCATGGTCTCACCCCTAATGGCTGCTGTGTCTGGGTTTAAATCCCCGCGCCAATCTTCCTCTGTACCCCCATTTCTGACTCCCCTACAATCAGTTACACCTGCCAGCATCCCTGTATTATCCCAAGTTTACTGGGCTGCCATCGTGAGTCTGGGCAGATATGGACCAATATCCTGGAGCCAATCTTCTTCCAGCTCCCACACAGGTGCTGTAACT
Source organism: Carollia perspicillata (assembly GCA_004027735.1). Taxonomy (NCBI): domain Eukaryota; kingdom Metazoa; phylum Chordata; class Mammalia; order Chiroptera; family Phyllostomidae; genus Carollia; species Carollia perspicillata. Next base: position 39,395 of record PVKM010002370.1, on the reverse strand, counting down.
CAGGGGACCTGCATCCCACTTACATCTAGAGGGGAAGTCACTTCCATCCCCCTAGCTCCTAGCATGGCCACAGCTATTTAACATATCCAAGTGACCCGCCAAAGGCCATAGATATGTTAAATGACCATGCCATGGATTAGCTACAAGGCTGTGGCTGTACAAAACAGCCCTGCATGCCCTGCTCCATGTGTCCTTCCCCCAACTCACACCTGTGGGGAAAGGGGTAAGGACCTCTTATATGTCTCTCTAATATTTCCTAGACACCTTGAGTTTTGGGCGCCATTCCAAATTCCTTTTGGGGGCCCCCCTCTTGGCTGCACCCTGTATGGTGGAGAGGAGGCTGAGCATATTGACAAGTTGGTAGAAAGAGTGTAAAGACAATTACATTAAGGCCTAGTTGTTGTGTTCTTTATCTATAATAAGTTTTTGTTTTTTTGTAAAAGAGTTTGAGGTCCTTGATGGATTTACAAGTGTACATCTCAGGCTGTGGTTCCTGTGGGGGCTTATAAGAAACAGGTTTAATTTGACATGGAAGGACCCAACTGGCTATCCCTGTGAGCTTTACTGCAGTTGAGGTGTTGAGTAAGACCTGAAGTAAACCCTTCTAGATTTTAAATAGACCATGTCCCCTGATTTGGCGTGTTTGTGTTGGTAAGCTTATGTTTATTTCTGTACTCTTTTAATGCTTTCTGTATTTGTCCTACATGAATGGTGAAAAACAATTCAGGGTCTGTACCATATATTCATGGCCCAGTTCCTCTGTGGGGGAACAGACAAGTAGGTATTTTATATATTGGATTATTAGGCTACCCCCTAAAACAACACCCCTCCAAGTCCTCTACCAATGCTTGTCCAAATAAATGAGGGCTGTCCCTAAATTCCTGAGGGGGAGCAGCCCAGGTTAATTACTACCCATGTCTATTCCCATTAGCTTTAGGGAAGGATATGTTGTCAATTGGATATCATAGGGAGCAGTCCATTGTTTGGCCAACTGCTGTTCAAGGCCTTGAGTCTTCCAGATCTTTAATAAGACTCAGTACCCTGAGTGCAGGAGCTCATCAGGTGGATAGTCAAACCTACAATGAGCAAACTTGTGCAGAATGGTTAATTTACACAACAACCCACAAACCAGTCTCTAAGTGTATGAGACTGTCTTTTGGGAAGGCATCCAACTGCAAGGCCTTTCCTAGAATGACATTTAACAGTGGCAATTTGGCAGATCCTTCTTGGTTATAAATTCAGTATCTTTGATGATATTATAAACCCAGTTTTAACTTCTAAATGAAAACAAACTTTGAAGACAGCTGCACTAGTCTAATGTCCTTGAATCATCATTTTTCTCCCTAAGATCACCCCTATTGTCATTAAAGAGACTGAATAAAGTCTAGCATTAATTTTGCTTATTTGTTTGCATAAACACAACAAGAGCAGCACTTGATCTTTAAGCCTGCTATGCTGAAACTCACACAAGGAACCTTTAGATTAACTCTTTAGTCAACCCTTCAGGGTACAGAAGCTGAGCCACACACCTGCCATCTGGCCTCGCCTGTAGCACCTGCTTATCTCAAGTCCTTGAAGGTCCTATTGTGCCTTATGGTTTCTGTCAGTACAGCTTATGACCCATTATGAGACTTCCAGTGCCAGGACATGGGGCACTGGATGAAGCACCAATTCAGTTATTCCTTATAGTCCTATAAATCCTTGTCATGTTTAAAGGTATGATTTGAAAATTTATTTTCAGAATTAAGTTTGGGGTCTGGAAAAGGATGTAAAGACATAATAGGAGGACCCTGTGTCTAATAAAAGCTTACTGTCCTACCTGTCACATCCATGCATAACCTGGGCTCCAGTGCAATAATGATGACCTATTGAGGTGGGGCTCACTGGGGTGGGAAGCCTCAATCCTGAATTTCCATTTGCAAGGCAACTGCAACCTCAGGCCCAGGGTCCTTATTGTCCCAGGGACAGAGGGCTGCCCAATGGCCTACAGCCTTGCATTTCAAGCAGGGCATTCAAGGAGGCTTATTTCGATTAGGACACTCCTTGGCCCAATGCCCTAGCTCCCAGAACACATGACACTCAGCATTATTTGGAGCAGGCTGTGCAATGCCCGTAGGATGTGATTGTGAATGTCCCTTAAGTACAGCTAGAACTTGAGCATGCCTAGCCTCCTTCCATTCCTTCTCCTGAGCCACAGCCTCCCTCTCCCAGTTGTAGGGTGGGAATGTGGATGAGAAAGTGCCTATGGAATGGCTATTAGATGACATTGTGGTAGGATATAGCTTAAATTTGTAGTAGAGGTCTCCTCTGCCCTTCAGATAGAAAAATTCCTGTATGTATGGGATTTCTAACTACCTACCTAGGTGTGTGTAAAAGTTATTGAGTTGAAATACGGTATTCTGAGTTAAGCTCACATATTATATTGGCCAAGATTCCCCTTAAGCTAAAGTGATATTGAGGCTAAGCAGTGTTCAAAAAAATATTAATCTTTCCTTCTTTAGAGTTCTGGGGTCAAACTGTCACCAGTTGGAAAGAATACAGAGTCCAATGGGATTCTGTCTGGGATGGACTCCTAATTTCCCATCTGGAAAGAAGAAACACCAGAAAGCTAGGAAGCTTACATCTAGGGTCATAACTTGAAGACCTTGTGGTCCTGGGACCAGAGATCCTGCCTTGTCCAGAACAGACGCCTCCATTCTGGACAGATGTAGGGACATCTGGGACTGGGAAACACTAGAAGGCTAAAGAGCTCACATCTCTCATGTCTGAGGTTGTAGCCTGAGGGACTCGGCAGTGCTCCAGAACATAAAACTCTGCCTTCTCCAGAATAGTCATCTCCACTCTGGACAGATCCTTCCTGAATGTTTGTCTCTATATTCCTTTGGGCCAATGGAAGGAGTACCCCAACACAGCTGTTATCTGTTAAAAAATTGTAACCGACAAGTGAGCCTTTGTTTCTATTCTGTGGTGGCCTTTGCTCTTCCTTTGCCCTGACTGGAGTGTTAAAAATACTGATGGCTGTTTCTATCAGTTGCTCAGTGGGTGAATGTATTTCTAGAAATGTCCGACCCTTAGTAGACTTAGGGGTTGATGTTTGTACTTTTGTAAAGCCTTAGTTAATTGCCCCTGAACAGGTAGGGTTTTAGTCTCCCCTTCTTGTCCTAATTCAATAGAGTTAGTGTCCTGATCTGGGATTGTAATTTCTCCTGGTTGATGTGTGCTGTTAAGTATGATGACTAGCTAATTTATTGGGATAAGTCCTAGTAGACCTTCTTTGTGTTGTTTTCATCTACACTGTAGCAGTGGGAGAGAACCATCTAATCCAAACTAGGTCACAAATCAGTGATTATACCAAAAATTGTGAATGAAAGTATATCAGGCTGAGAAATTAATTTATTTGTCCCTAACTGTCCATTTTACCTGGAGTGAAGCTACACACCCTGGCAAGGGAGTATGGGCAGTGGCACGACAGCCTGGCTCCTTCTCTAGGGGATTGAGAAGGAGCCTTGGTAGTTCCTCCATCTTTCTGGGAGCAAAAATCTTAGCAGGGAGTTAAAGGGTTAATCAGTGACAACTATTCCCTGGAAGCAAGCTGGAAGTTGTCCTATCTGGGAAGTTGTCCTATCATTAGAGTGCTCTCCCACACTCTGCTCAGGAATCTGGAAAAAATAGCTGAGATATCACGCTCAGGCCCCAAGGGTGGCTGAAAAATGGCTTGAGTTTTAAACTGTACTTTTTCCCTCTGCATCGGAAAGGCAGGCACCTTGCTGTTTCTGCAAGCTGTAATGAGTTTGAATAATTTGCAGTGTTTCAAAGACTTATGCCTATTTTCCTTCTTTAAGAAACAAAATTCTAAAATAAGCATAAGTTCCCTAAAACTTAAGGCTGATTAGCTTGCTTCTTTTGAATTACCCTATTGTTCTCAGGACCTGGTAGCTCCTAGGTCTAGAATTTTATGGTATTTCAAAGGCTTGTATGCTTATCTCTCCTTATTCTTTTCTACTTCCAACATCCTTCCTTTCCATGCTACATATAGATGTGTTGTATAATTCATTTGCTTTATTCCTTCTTACCTTCTCCTTCCTCCCCTTCCTTTATTCATTCTTTCTCCTTCCCTTTCCTTCACTTCCTTAATTTCTTCTTCTTTCTTCCTTTGCCCTACACAATCCTTCTTCAACTTGCACAGACCATCTACAGCTTACCTGAACCTTCTGCAATATACATATTCAACATTTTAAAGTAAGCATGGTAAGTCCCTTAAAACTTAAATCTTATTAGGTTACCAAACATGTGACCTAAGCAGTATATTATAAAATGAAGAGGGAAAATTTATGAACGAAGCAAATTTGAGCAAAGAAAAGTATAATTAGGAGAAAAGAATCTGGAAAAGATGGCACTTCCCCTCGAGGGCTAAAATCTTGCTTTCTCCTCTCAAGAACTAAATCCAAGTGGAGAATGCACTACAAGGATGGAAGTGTGATTGCTTTGCAGTGTTCTTCTCATTGCATGGACTCCTGCTGGTGGCTGGCAGGAAACCTAGTGTCCTGTGCCGGTCCAAATAGCAGTTTATTCTCTTACAGGTGTCTTTGTTGCAGGAAGTGCCCTAGTGGCTTTTATATGCTTGACCCCTGCCCGCAGGGTGCTGCAATTTAGCAAGAGGGAGAGAGCAAGACTTTTGCCTGGCAAATATAACATTGCCCCTTCCCTGCATATCCTGGAAGGAGTATTTGGATGTAAATTGAAGTGCTGGAGAAGAGTGATGTTCTAATAAACCACCTGGGAGAGAAAGAGATGCTGTAAATTCACTTGCGGGAGAGATATGCAAGAAGCAACATGGGGAAGAGAGATGCTGCAAGCTTAAGACAGGCCATTGTTCTAAAATGAGTTTTCTTCTGGTCAGGGTTAGAGGCAGAAAAAAAATAAGGATAAGTGGGTGAAGAAAATACCCTATGAGGCCCCTGCACATCTTAGGGATTGACCCCAGACACCTCCACAAGACCCCTACTGATGAAGGTATGCCTGAGGACTCAGGCTGGAGGGAGAAAGTGCCTCCTTTGCCTTCAGAGCCCAAGTGGAATCCAAGTACTCATTGCAGATTTCATTGTTTCTACCTCCAAACACAGGCCTAGCACATTTGAATGCCCCACCCCCACAGTGCAGCATCTTCTTTACCCCAGAGGTGAGAGACTGTGCTCACTGTAGTCCAAATGGCTGGAGACAAGGGCAAGATCTCAGTCATGCCACCAAATGTTACAGCAGAAACTCCCAGAAAATCAGTTCTTTTCACCAACACAGTGAAAAATTACAGATCATTGAACATACTAAAATGCAAACAAAGTTTATTAATGCTAAGTTCTAATGGGAAAGTAAAATCAAGGTGGCTAGAGCAGAGGTGGCAAAAACAGGATGGCCAGAGGCCAGGTGACCAGTGGCCAGGTGGCCAGAAACCAGGTTGCCAAGAGCCCCCCTAGCCAGGGGCCTCCAGTGTGGCAAAAAGAGCCAAGAAGGCCAAGAGCCCAAATAGTGCATACTTTGTTCTGAAGACTTATATAGATAGTGGGATGGGGGTGAAGAAGTTACATTTTGATTGACAGATAAATGTGGTGCCAGCTTCTCCTTACCTCCACCAGGGTAATGTGACTACCCAAACATAGGTATGTGTGAGGGTCGATTAGCCCAAATCCTTATCTTTCTCCAGGCTCTATTTGTTCATTTTGCATATGTGACAGGGGCAGGCAATTAACCAAAGTTGCTTTATGTTTTTTTTCCCTCTGGGCACTATGGTCCCCCTCCCTTTCTCCATTCCGGGCCTTGGAATGAATACACAGTCTCAAGGTTTTCCTTTTCCCAGCTAGTGGAGATGATACATGCAGACTTTCAAGGGCTCCCCCACCAGCTCCTGCACTATCATGGTTTTGTTTGTGTTGTTCAGAATGCCTGGCAGCCTTATCAGACCAAGCTCAAAGTTACTGGGTCAACAAGTGAGCCTTTGCTTTTAGCCTACTGTATTAAGTTCTTTGTTAGATGACAAAGGAGAGGGCTCTGCCTTTATTTCTCCTTTGTCCACTCATTCTACTATAACATAACTACTACTCAGGTTAAGAAATAGAACACTAGAAGGAGAGGATTCAAGATGTTGAAGGAGTAAGTGGAGACTACCCTAACCTCCTCCCAGGACCAATATGGAATTACAACAAGATTGTCGAGAAATCATCCATAATAATCAACTGAATAATAACTGTAAAGAAACCTTATAACTAAAGACAGACATAAGAAATCACTTCACCACAACGTGACTAGTATGGAATGTGGAGTAGGTGCAAGAGGGCTGGCTGGGCTCCCATGGGCAGCAGCTAAAGTGCCAGAGGGAAATTTCAGCAGCTGGGGGGTTTCCCCTAAGAAGCATGATGCCTGAACCACAATCTGGGCTCCCCGGCCTACAGCACATCCAGCTATGAAAAGTGGTGGCATTTCTGTCTGCCAGGGAGAGATACTTGTAGACACACAAAGCCTCTTAAAGGGCTAATGCACACAATTTTGTCTGCAGCCACTTACCCTGAGCTCTGGCAATAGGGGTTGCAGAGTGAGCTAGAAAGATTTGAGCAGAATATTAGAACATTGGCTTTGGGGAAAGAACTGAGGTAGCAGCCACCAGGATCCCTGTGCTGAGTCATTCCCCATACTGCAAAGCCATCTTGCTCAGGCAGAACAGTTCCCTCCAAGTGGCATCAGCCTGAGAAGTAATAGCTCTGTGCACAGGAATTACTCTGCCCCACCCTGTGGTGCTTAAGCTTGACTGCAGATTATAGCTTAACTAGATTAACAACTGAAGGAGAGAGTCAGACTGTGAATCACTGGTGGTCTTGAACAGGCTGCCTAGTGGCACACTGGGACAGTCTGACATCACTGAGAACAAGTCCAGAAAGAGAAGAAGTGTACCTGTACAATAGTATACAAGACATGGTGGGAGGAGTAACCCTCAGTCAGCCAGCCAGAGGGAAAGACCCACCAAAGAATGACCCAGCAACAACCAAAATCTAATTATAAACAGAGAGCCCTCATGAGGACAAAAAAGGTACCCAAGCGCATTAAGTTTGGGAGAACAAGGAGACTGCACCACTAAATTCCAGATGTCTCCCACCACAGAAGGTCATATCATGAAGAGATGGAGTCAAAGCAGATAAATCTAAGAAACAGGAACAAAGAAGAGTCACCTAAAATGGGGGAGACAAAGAAACAACTACAACCTCCAATTAAAAGGAAAGGAGGAATCCTCAGAAAGAGTGCTAAATGAAATAGTGGCAAGCAAACAATCAGACACTAAGTTCAAAATAATGGTTGTAAGGGTGAGTTCAGTGAGAACTACAAACAAATCCAGGGAAACTACAAGGAACTTACTGCAAACTATACCAGCATGAAAAAGAAAATAGAAAAACTATCAATAAGAGCCAGGATGAAATGAAGAATACAATGCCTGAAATGAAGAACACAGTAGAAGGAATTAAATGCAGGATACCTGAAGCAGTGGCTAAAATCAGCGAGCTGGAGCTGGAGGTAGAAAAAAATTCTCAGAGCAACAAAAGAAAAAACAACTAAAAAAGAATGAAGAGGTTTTAAGCGAGTTGCAGGACAACATGAAGCATAACAATATCAATATCATAGGGATACCAGAAGGAGAAGAAGAGAAGCAAGTGGTAGAAACCCTGTTTGAAAAAGTAATGACAGAAATTTTCCCTAACTTAATGAGGGAAAGAGTTATGCAAGACCAAAAAGCACAGAGGATCCCTATCAAGATGAACCCAAGGAGATCTACTCCAAGACACATATTTAAAATGGCAAAATTTAAAGACAAAGAGAGAATGTTAAAGGCAGCAAGGAAGAAACAGCTAGTAACCTACAAGGGAGATCCAATAAAGCTATCAGCTGATTTCTCAACAGAAACACTACAAGCCAGAAGGGAATGGCAAGAAGTATTCCAAGTAATGAAAAGCAAAGGTCTGCAACCAAGACTACTCCAGCTAACAAGGCTCTTACTTAAAAAGGAAGGTGAAATAAAGAGTGCCCCAGACCCCCCCCCCAAAAAAAGGCTAAAGTAATACATCTGCACCAAACCAACATTGCAAGATATGCTAAAAGGACCGCTTTAAGAAGAGGAAGAAAACGAGAGAGAGAGAGGAACACAGATACAAAGGGGAAAATGGCAGTGAATAGGTACCTATCAGTAATAAATTTAAATGTAAATGGATTAAGTGTTCCAATCAAAAGACATAGTTTAGCTGAATGCATGAGAAAACTTGACCCTCATATATACTGGCTACAGGAGACCCACCTCAGCACAAAAGATCTGAGGAAAAATTGCAACCGATATCACAGAAATACAAAGAATTGTAAGAAATTACAATGAATGACTATATGCCGAGACATTTAACAACCTGGGTGAAATGAACAAATTTCTAGAAAATATTATCTTCCACAACTGAATAAAGAAGAAGAAGAAAACCTAAATAGACTGATGACAACTAGTAAAATTGGAGCAGTAATAAAAAAACACTTGGCATACAAAAGCCCTGGACAGGACAGCTTAACAGGAAAATTTTACCAAACATTTGGGGAAGAGCTAACTCCTATACCTCTAAAACTATTTTTAAAAAATCAAGAAGAGGAAGAAACCACTCTTTTTATGAGGCCAGTATTATCCTAATTCTAAAAGCAGGTAAACACACAACAAAGAAAGAAAACCACAGGCCACTATCTCTGATGAACATAGATGCCGAAATTCTCAACAATATATTGGCAAACTGGATCCAGCAATACATTAAAAAGATCATACACCATGATCAAGTGGGAATAATCCCAGGGATGCAAGGATGGTACAATTTTGCAAATCAATAAACATAATACTCTACCTGAAAAAAATGAAAGGCAAAATTCACATGATCATATCAGTAGAAGCTGAAAAACCCTTTGGTAATGTCCAGCACCCATTTATGATAAAAACACTCAGGAAAGTGGAAATATAGGGATAATACCTCAACATAATAAAGGCTATATATGAAAAACCTACTGCCAACTACATACTCAATGGACAGAAACTAAAAGCTTTCCCATTAAGATCAGGAACAAGAAAGGCATTTCCACTTTCACCACTTTTATTCAACATATTATCAGAAGATCTAGCCACAGTGATCAAACAAGAAAAAGAAATAAAAGGCATCCAAGTTGGAAAGGAGGAAAAAAATTGTCAATTTTTGCTGATGACATGATAATGTACATAGAAAACCCTATAGACTCCACCAAAAACGGCTTGACCTAATAAATGAATTTGGCAAATAGAATACAAACTCAATATTTAGAAACCAAAGGCATTTTTATAGCAGCAATGAAATATCAGAAAGAGAATTAGAAAAAAATCCCATTTTCTATAGCAACAAGAAAAATAAATTATCATGGAATAAACTTAACCAAGAAGGGTAAATCCTGTCACCAGAAAACTACAGAATACTGAAGAAAGAAGTTACAGAAGAAACAAATAAACAGAAGCATATATTGTGTTTAAGGATTAGAAGATTTAACATTATTAAAATATCCATACTACTCAAAGCAATCTACTGATTCAATGCATTCCCTATTAAAATATCAATGACATATTTCATAGATTTAGAACAAATATTTCAAAAATCTATATGGTACCAAAAACAACCCTGAATAATCTCAACAATCTTAAGAAAGAAGAACGAAGTACAAAGGATCACAATACTGATATCAAACTATATTACAAGGCTATGGTAATCAAAACAGTCTGGTACTGGCCTAAAAACTGACATGTAGATCAATGGAATAGAATAAAGAGCCCAGAAATGAACCCATGTCTCTACGGTCAATTAATATTTAACAATGGTGGCTGGAGCATACAATGGAGTAAAAATAGCCTCTTCAACAAATGGTGTTAGGAGATCTGGACAGGTATATGTAAAGAAATGAACCTGGGCCACCTACTTACCCCATATTCCAGAATAAATTCAAAATGGATAAAAGACTTAAGCATAAACTGTGACACCATAAAAGTCCTAGAGGAAAACATAAGCAAGAAAATTTCAGATACCCCATACAGCAATATTTTCACAGACACATTCCCTAGGGCAAGGGAAATAAAGGAAGGAATAAACAAATGAGACTACATCAAATTAAAATGCTTCTGCATTGTTAAAGAAAACATCATCAAAATGAAAAAGGAACCAATCATATGGGAAAACATATTTGCCAATGATACCTTAGATAAGGGCTTGATCTCCATAACATATAAAGAACTCATGACTCAATACCAATTGAAGTATCTAATTAAAAAATGGACAAAGGACCTGAATAGACACCTCTCTAGGGAAGACATATAGAGGGCCCATAGACATATGAAAAAATGCTCAGCATCACTAGCCATCAGAGAGATGCAAATTAAAACCACAATGTGATACCACCACACACCAGTCACAATGGCCATCATTTACAAATCAACAAACAAATGCTAGTGAAGATGTGGAAAAAAGAGAACCCTAGTGCATTGTTGGTGAAAATGCAGACTGGTACAGCCACTATGGAAAGCAGTATGGAATTTCCTCTAAAAACTAAAAACGGGACTTGCTTTTGATCCAGCGATTCCACTGCTGGGATTATACCCTAAGAATCCTGAAACATCAATTCAAAAGAAGCAATACACCCCTATGTTCCAAGAAGTGTTATTTACAATGCCAAGTGCTGGAAACAGCCTAAGTGCCCATCAGTAAATGAGTGGATCAAAAAACTGTGGTACATTTACACAATATAATACTATACAGCAGAAATAAAGAAGGAACTCCTACCTTTTGTAACAACATGGGTGGAACTGGAAAGCATTATGCTAAGTGAAATAAGCCAGGTGGTAAAAGAAAAATACCATATGATCTCACCTACAAATGGAACTTAATCAACAAAACAAAGAAGCAAACAAAATTGAACCAGAGACATGGAAATAAAGAACAAACTGAGAGTAACCACAGGAGTGGGGGAAGGGGTATGTGGGAGAATAGGAAGAAGGTTGTAGTCAAGGAACTATAAATGACCCATGGACATGAACAACAGGGTGGGGATTGACTGTGGGAGATCAGGTGGGTGGGCTAATGGAGGAGGGGAATTGGGACAGCTCTAATAAAACAATAAAAACCTGAAAAAAAAAAGAAATAGAGTTTTGCTTCACAAATGTCTTCCTAAACATTGTGTATACATGAATTTTACCTAATATAAAGGATTTAAATGCAATAAGCAAGGAAATGGGATTATTTTAAAGATGTTGTTGATCTTTTGGAATAGGAATTTTCTCTTTAAAACTGGCTTTGTATACTATAATTTTCCTTAAAGTGGAGTATTTACATATGTTTACTAAGGCAAATCTCACAAACCTTTGATAGCTTTCATGGAACTAGATGTTTTATATTATTAAAACCTGAGCTTGGCCCTGGCTGGTGTAGCTCAGTGGACTCAGCACGGGTCTGGGAACCAAAGGGTCCCAGTTTGATTCCCAGTCAGGGCACATGCCTGGGTTGCAGGCCAGTTCCCAGCATGGGATGCAAGAGAGGCAACCATACATTGATATTTCTCTCCCTCTCTCCTTCCCTTCCCCTCTAAAGATAAATAAATAAAATCTTTACAAAAAAACAAAACAAAACAAAAAACAAACCCTGAGCTTGTATGGTCTAGTAGGATATGGAATAGATGAACTGAATTTCTTTTATAATTCTAGTTTGTACAACTCAAGAAGTGATTGTATCTTCACTCTAAACCCACATAAACAAAAATGTGTCAAATTTAGATCATGTAGTAGCCTATTTTTCCTAAGTTTGTCTTTATATATTTCAGTAAGATTTGAACACACAATGTAATATGAATAGAAGTAATATTGCACATTTTATTTTAATTAATCAATGTAAATCTTACAGTATCTTGAAGTTTGTCTCATGCTTATGATTTCTACTGAGAATGTAGCAAATCACTGTCTGAGAAATGTATTTAATTGCCTCATGCTTTAGTAGGCTCATACAAATCTTGAATAAACAAAATTCATCACTAAAAATCAGCTGTGGTACCCTGTGTATTGCATAAGTAATGTCTTAAACACCTGAAATTCTTACCTGGTCTGAAAACTCCAAATATGAAATATCCAGCAAAGTACTCCAGTGTGAAAAAAATCCTAATGTCTCTATCAAAAGTTACATGCAGCTTCACATAATGTACTTTATTTCTTTCTTTAATGATGTGATTTTCCCCCTAAAAGGATTTTTAATTATGCATTTATCTAAGACAAGATAAGCATAATTTTACACATCCATTAGTTAATATGCATTTAGAAATCCGTGATTAACAGCTTGAAATTGTGCCAGTTCTTTGTGCACCAATTAAACATTCACAAATAAATGTGCAAAAGCCTCCTTTAATTTTGATAACTTTTCCTTAAAGTTAAATTGTTTGTTACCTACTGAAATTAAAAATATGTCACCCTTTATTCATGGAATGTGGCACTCACCCTCTATTCTTTTTTATTTTAAAAGTCCTAGTCTAGCTAGAGCTATCATTAGTCCAGATTATACAGTGCAAGTTTTGTTAGTGTTGAGCTAATGTCAGTATGTTTCATGTGGTTAAGATGATCTTAACAGAATTGTAAAAGCTATCCTGAAATAACATAAAATGTGTTTTATTATTTTAAAAATGCACATTTTACCAAGAATACTAAAGTTTGTGAAATGCAATTTATAGTATGTGTATAACAAAATTATGTGAACATGAATTTTTGAAATGTATTTTTCTGCTCATCTATGCACTAGGTGTTTTCTCTCATACAAGTAATTTGGTTGTCATTGTCTATCTTACCTTGGTAATAATATTAAACTATGAATTTTTTCACCATTTTAAAATAATTTCTTATGGGATCTTTATATCTTTTACATTAATTGATTTGCATGTTCCTTGACATCTGTATACACTATTCTGAAGCATGGCAACATATAAAATATATTAGTGAGCCAGATTTTAGAAGCAACAGTATCTTGCAGAAACATATTGCTTTAAAATTGCCAAAGTATTTTCCCGTCCATTATTCATTTGACACTCATAACAACACTGTGGAATAGTTATGGCACATATTACTTCCCACATTAAAAGATGAGAAAACAAAAGTCTAAGATTACTTGACAAGTTAATATCATAGTCTAGGACCTTTAATCCTCATGTCGATCATGGAAATGTCAGAGCTTGTCCTGTGACTTCTGGGAGAAATGGAGACCAAGTCTTTTAAATTGTTATTTGCCCTCACACTGCCTTTTTACAAAGTATCTAATTATTTCTGTTAGAACTACACTTTGTTTTATATTCTAGTAAATTACTGTTCAGTAAAGTTGAAGTCCTAATCTATGAACATAAAACATGCATATACATAATTATTAGTGATGTTTCAATTACTGTAGGACTTTAATTGGAGTTTATAAATAATCTCATAGATGAGTCATTTAATTCTTCAATCATCATTTTCCAAATTAATATTATTTTACCAAACATTAATAACCACCAAAAACAATTACTCAGCAAAGCCATCAAGAACAAAATCACCTTACAAAAATAAACTAAATGATCAAGAATTCCAAGTCATTTTAACAATCCTCAAATTTATTTTGAAAACTACTAATTTAACAAGATCCTGGACTATTATATTTGCAACTCATCTATCAGTGGAAATATTTGTTTGTCCCTATGAATGATTTGGTGGGGGTACCACACATTTTATTACATAAAATAAGAACTTATGTTAGAAACTGTTTAGTATCTTAGTGGCTTTGTGGTGGGGCATTACAAAAATGCAACTGGGAATAAAGGGCAACTGAAATAATGGTCTCTTCCATTAACAAAATTCCTTCAGGTCTTCATCTTCACATAGTCTTGTTCTTTTGTTTTTCCTCATTATTCATTCATCCTGGCTTGGACCATTTAAGCTTGCCAAAAATTCACACTATCCATTGCCTCTGTGCCAATGTTTATTTGCGATGACTGCATTTACCCTTACCATCTGACAGTAAACTCCATGACTGCCATTTACTCCTGTTACCCATTACCAATCTTACGCATTCTGGCCGTCCAAGTTTCGTTCTCTACGGTTCTCCCATCGCTTCAAATTTGATTGAAGAGGTGCTTACTCCTTATACCTACGGTCTCTGAGACACCCTTCACCTATTTAAAACCTAAAGTAATGGATCAACTTAGTTCTTCCTGCGTTTTTGTGGAAGGTGCAAATCATGATACTTTAATCTGAGTATAGTTCATTTTGATTAGAGTAAGTTGCTTATAGTTGGTCAAAAGATTGTGGGTTATTATTAAGCTGTTAAGCTAATTAGAGTAAGTTCCTGATGAGGTCCATGATGAGGTAGAATCCTCATGTAGCACTATTAATTTCTCTCTTGGAAAAATATGTATCTTTGCTGATGTACTATCAATCTTATCTATTTTTTCATTAAAAAGAGAACAATACATTTGAATCAGTAAAATCTATCCCCAGCATATAGAATTCGAGGTGGCATCTTCATATTGTTGTACAACAAATTTAAAGCATCTGGCTGAGCTTTTAAGGTAGAGTAAATCAGATATTAGGTAATGTTCATTTTGAACAGTATTCCTTATGTAAAGTAATAACAGTGGTAAGGTTACTAGCCTGAGTCCTGCAAAACAGATATAGAAAAGAAGGTGAAGCCTAGAATTCACAGTAAGAATTTACTGCCACAAAACAGAGGCAGAATATTTTAGAAGGCATCAATTAGCAAAGGCTCAATCCAAAATATCATGACTAGAGACATGGAACACCTATGGAGAAAAAGGAACACAGGGCTTTTAAATATTGTCATATATTGTAACTTGGTAATCTTTTTGGAAAGACACTTGGCAAAAGACACGAAATGTTAAAATGCTTTGGTCCGATAATTGCATTTCCAGAAATTTCCACAGGGAAATAATACATAAGGATGTTCATTGTATAATTATTTCTATTTATGGGAAAATAATAACAATTGTTGTTATAAGGATGGTTAATTGATATTACATACATTTTATATAATCATTAAAATATTATAACCCCTTAATAATGTAGGAAAATGTTAAATGAAAAATATTCAAATATTATGCACACTATGTTTGTTATCAGGCAAATACATATGATTTTGAAAACTGATTCAGAATATCCCAAAACCATAGTCATTTTATTAGGGTTTCAGACATCTAGCAGAAGATATTTTGCTTCTTACTTGCTGAATCTTCTATACTATTATTTATATATTTAACATAGGGTTTTAATAAATATTTTATTTACTTTTAGAAGGAAGGGAAGAGGAGAGAAGGAGAGAAACATCCAAGTGTGACTGTCTCTCACACACCCCATACTGGGTGCCCGACATAGCCTGCAACCCAGGCATGGGCCCTGACTGGGCATTGAACCAGCGACCCTTTGGTTCGCAAGCCTGTGCTCAATCCACTGAGCCACACCAGCCAGGGGAATATATTTTAACACAGGTTTTAAAAACTGCCCGTACTATCGGTGCCTCCACATGATTTTTACCTATTTATAACTGCACAGCAAGCTGAACACATTTGCCACACAGCTTGTGTAGTTCTTCAGCAGTGTCATAGAAGAGAAAATATTAAGATCAATGTATTATCATTGATTGTGGGAGGGAGGGGGTGGGTGGAGGTTGAAGAGGGTGTAAGGGAGATAAATGGTAATGGAAAATACAATAAAATAAATTAATTAATTTAAAAAATATTTAGAAATGCCTTGGTATTATCTAGGAATTATGACATAGTTTACATGTAATCTTTTCTCGTAAGAATCCTTCCAAGAACATTTATCGTGCCCATTGTGTCTGTTTCTGCTGACTTCGGTATGGAAATCTGTCATATTAAAAGTAACAACCTGCCCTGGCTGGTGTAGCTCAGTGGATTGAGCATGGGCTGTGAACCAAAGAATTGTGGTTTGATTCCCAGGCAGGGCACATGCCTGGGTTGCAGGCCAGTTTCCAGCAGGGGACGCATGAGAGGCAACCATACATTGATATTCCTCTCCCTCTCTCCTTCCCTTCCCCTCTAAAGATAAATAAGTAAAATCATTTAAAATAAAAGTAACAATCTTTCCTTCAGTTACCCAATAAGGTAGCTGAAGTCCTGTCTCTTAGCTTTTTATCACATACAGCTTCATCATCTAACTTCATGAAAAACTCCACTCTGAATAGAATACTATCAAATATTTTACATTCATTGTCATTTAACTCATAACGTTCTGGAAAATATATTCTTGTAATTTATAGAAAATGAGCTAAATTTCAAGTATAGAAAATAACTTATGTATTATTACACAGTCTGTTAGAACTATTTCATAAAAAGCAGAACTGCTTGAGTTGCACATCAGAATACTTTCTATTGCACCGTGTTTTTTTTCTTCGATAGCATCCCTTAAATTCCCTCTTCATCTTCACTCATTTACTGAGCACCTGCTTTGTGATAGACACTATGTTAAACTCAAACGATACACAGATAAATGAAACAGTTCCATTCTCAATGAGTTTTAATTTATTCTGTGCTTTGCCAGTCACTAACTTTTTCATTCATTCACAAATTATGTCATGAACAACTATTATGTGACAGGTACTTTTTCTAGGAAAGAAAAAATGTAACATAACCTAAAATACTGCTAAATTATAACAGAAGATAAAATTGTTAAAAGTATGTAGTCACAAGACATAAACATGTGGATAGAGTGATTATAATGGGAGACAAGTTCCTTCAAATAAATTAGAAATGCCTAAAAACAATAATACATCTCATTTGAGAGAAACATTCTTCAAAGAATACATGAGGTAAGATTCCCTTAACAGTGATGGCAATCCCAAGTAGGCAAGCCTGTGGGAAGAAAGCCCTACAATAAATATCCTTGACATACCATAATGCTAAACAAAGCCAACCAATCAATGCTTACGCAGTGACTTTAACTCTGCCACTTGACCTGCTAGCCTCATGCCCCTTTCCTCATTTCATTCAGACATTTGTTTCAGCTGCTAAACCTTACTTTCAGCAAAATTAGAAAGTCTAACTTTCCAACATATATGATCCTCTTACAACATTTGGTTATCACTAGAAAAAATTCATAATTTTCCACCTCCAGAAAAAACATAAATAACAATTTTTCATAAGAGTGGTTAAGTTGTATTTTTGTGTTCTTGGTCTTATTACAAGAGAAAAAGAAAATATACTGAACAGTATGAGTTTAAATCTCTCATTTGCACACAGCTGGCTGTAGGTGGAAAATCTCATCAATAGCAGCAGGGCATAGTGTTTTTTATTATCACATAGGAAAGATAAAAATTTTTAAATTTTTCAGAAGTGTTTCAACAACAAATGTATTGCCATGGTGCTAAATAACAGAAGCTGTATACCACTAATCTGTCTCTCCTGTATGTGAATGTTCAAAAAATGAGCCTGTCTTACCCTCTCTTGCTCACTCTTACTCCTGCTTTCCTACTCTCCCCAATATTATGGCTAATTTAGCAGACAACATCAAAATGAACTGTCAGAAGTAATAACTAGATTAAATATTTGGGTAATGTGATAAAGGACTATAGAAGTGATTATTGTTCCAACTTTTTAAATAATGTAGGACCTTTTGTTATAATGTTTACTTCGCAAAATTTCATTGTTACCAGATCTACTAATATAAGACTCTAGTCGGAATTAGATTATTCTGCTTATTTTCTCTAGCTTATTGTTTTTGAATAAGTCATAACTTTTTATGTTGTTTAGGTGTAACAACTTCATATTTACAGTGAAGCAGTGTCTATATTGATTTTACATAGGAGTTTAGCAGTGAGAGACACTTTGGTGCTTTGTAAAGAGCTTCAGACTTTGGGACAGTTCAGTTTTCAAATCCTGCTTCTACCATCACCAGCTGCGTTCTCAGGCAAGTGTGTCAGAGATGAATAGTGTAACTGCCTCCAAAAGTTGGATGGAATGGCTGTTGTTACTTCTTGTTTCCTCATTGCAGGGGATGGGGGATATGAAAACAAGTCTGATTTTAGGAAGGATAACTGCATCATGTTATTGCTGGAAACATATAGCTGTTTTTATTGTATTGAAGTTTAAATATGTGTAGAAGGATGTTAACGGACACTGAGTAGCTAAAAAAAAATGGGCTGTGCCAGGTATGAAGCTATTATCTCTCAGGTTCAAATCATCCTTTTTTATTCTTTGTGAAGCTGGTGCCAGGACTCTGCAAACCACATCTGTGCTTTGCCAGCTGGCTATATGTTCAGCTCTGCCAATATGGGGCATCACTGAGAGACTGCAAGGCTGGAAGAGAAAGAAGAAACATGCGACTTCCTGCTTAATCTATGTTGGTTTTATGTTGACTTTCTGTTCCGTTGAGTCTCACACCTCTACCATCAAGCGGCTGCACCCTGGAAGCAACAGGGCCTTCCCACAGTAGCAGCTGAATCTACTATGTCATTTTCCCAGTACTTACAGAGCCAGCCACATCGCATCTGATTCCCCTTCCCCCAGAGTCACCAGTATGCCCCTTAGGAGGTCTGAGAATCAACACCAATGGGCCCTTCCTCTAAGTTTCCAACTTTAATAATTCCATCCTCTTCTCTTTGTCCAGCCCTAGATGCAATAACTGCTTCCCTTAGTTGCTAACTCTATGATAATTTAGTGTTTTCTCTTCACTTTTTGTTATCAACTGAATCATTTTTATACATAGTAAACTATTCTTTATAATAAATTTTCTATGCTCAAATCACCAGGGTGGTTTTGTCCCTTAAATGGACCATGACTATAGTTACAGCAAGGTACTATATTTTTCTGACATTGTTTCCTTATCTAAACATGGATAATAATGCAGGAAGTCCTCATTATTCAAGAGTAATTGGCATCAGCAAAGTCCACTTAAGTGAATACATTTTAGAAGAGGACCAAAAATACATTGCAAATTGTAAATAAAAGGTTTAATGGAATAGAAGCTTGAAAAATAATCAAAATTATATAAAGTATTTATTTTACATTTAAAAAATTGTATTTATAATTAGAACTATGCATTATTCAAAACAAAGATTGATTAATTTGATATTGATTTTGACTTTTCTTGCATGTGTGTATATAGTTTTTCTTAAAAAATTGTGTAATAGTATAATATTATACCCTGAACTTTATTTTCCATTTTGTTTGCATACTCATTAATAGGGTGATTTCTGGAAAAATAATGAAGAGCTTCATTAGTTTTCCAAACAACTCTATCTTCATCACCCTGGTGAATGTTCTCTTATTTAATTATTAAGTGGTATATCTGTGTAAGATTCCCATTTGTCATTGGTTTCACAAGTAATTTTCAGTATGATTTCATTCATTACATGAAATTTTGCATCTTTTGTAAAATAGACAAATTTTCATCATGATTAATTTGAATATATGTGTGTTAAAATGTTGGACTATGACTAGAAAATAGTGAAAACAGAAGGATGTTGATATTTATCATGGAGGATTAAGTAAGTAGATATTAATTTATGTACTCACTTTACTAGTGAATTTTTTGCATTTTGATTATGTTAACTTTTTACGAACACTTGTAACTGCTGAGAGTAACATGATGAATGCCTGCCTAGCAAGGATCACCTGTATGTATGTAATTGGTAAGATTCTTGTGTCAAAAGAGATCATGTATAAAAAGTGTTTACCACAGGGTCTGAACCACAGTATGTTGTAGTAGGTACCATTATTAAATTTCAACAATTTAGTTTAATAAATGTGTATTTTATCATATTTGTTTAATCTTTACATCTTAGTATTGTGGGGGGAAATAATTTTCCTTTTAGATTCCTAATTTTTTCTGGCTGAACTAATAATCAAATTACCATAAAACAGATTAGCAAGAGAAAATGACCAAAAGGAGAAATGTATGTGTATACAGGGGCTCAGTAAGAACATGAGACCCAAGGACATGCTGGGCCATTGAGGCTTATATATCATTCTGGTCTAAGGAGAGGGAGGCAGGGCTCTGGGACTTCACAGAACAGACAGCCAATTCTTTGGTTAGCTTCTCAGTGTCTACCACACTTAGATCATATTATGATGCCAAGGTGACAGGTCCCTTCCCTTAAGAGGGTTTTTGTATATGAATTCCTTTAGACAGGTAAAAGGGGAAGGTTAAAAGGTTTTTTTAGTATTTTGTTTCACAAAAATAACCAGCTTAAAATAAATAATATTCCAAAATGGCATATTTTAGGGTGGCACACTTTGCTTCTCCTCAGTATACATGACTTGATCTAATTCTTTAGTGCAAACAAGTTTAGATTAGAAGACCAAGTAGGAGATGAGTATAACAACCTCAATGAAGAAATAAGGAGGATATTTTCGCCCTGGCTGGTCTGGCTCAGTGGATTGAGCGCCAACCTGAGAACCAAAGGGTTGCCGGTTGGATTTCCAGTCAGGGCACATGCCTGGGCTGCAGGCCAGGTCCAGGAAGCAACCACACACTGATGCTTCTCTCCCTCCCTTTCTCCTTCCTTTCCCCTCTCTCTAAAAATAAATAAATAAATAACATATTTAAGAGTACCTTTTCCATTGGAAATATGATATGGTTGCTTCTTCATCTTTAAAATATGACCTTTATTGAAAAGTCCGTTTTAGAGTGAAACAGTGTCCAAATACTTAGCTGTAAAGATCCATCAGTTTTTAGGAACTGAAACTCCTATAAGGGCACTTAAGATTACGTTTTCAATCCATGGGTAGAGGTAAAGAGAAGTAGCAAGGTAATAAAATGGAGTTAGAAATATATTGCTCAATGTACCGGCTAAGAGAAACTAAAATGAGCCATAATATTTTGACTTTCTTTTAAATGGAACAGCTCTGCTTGAACTTTTAACATAAAAACACTTACTATACTCACTGCAATTCTAGGGGTTCACACATGGCCTGCTGCTATCTAACAAGAAGAAGTTAAAGAAAATTGAAACATGAATCTATTGTTCTCAGGAGATGGATTATATGTGTCAGGTGTGTTGACTTGAATTTGTATTCCCTGTCAATAGAAAATACATTAAAAGATGTAAATCATTTCTTATATATAAAATCATTTCATTAAATGCTTATATATAAAATCATTTTCATTAAATGCTGATAGGGCTGATATAACTGCATCAGCTTGATATTTTAAAAAAAGGATTTTGGTACACTAAAATATTGTGTTACTAACACCAGCTTGTAATCAATGTGGTTTGGTTTGCTTCCATTTTATAATGAAATATGTGTAGATCAGGTTTTCTAAGTGGCAGACATCAAGAATGTGTCCCTAATAATATCAATCTTTGACAATATAATATATTTATTGTTTATTATTTTATAAATGTATTGTAGGGGTTAAAAATAAGACTTTTCCTCCCATATTCTAAGTTGTTCTAGCTGGGCTATTAGTCAAATTAACCGAGACAGATTCACAGGAGAAAATCAAAGTTGTAATACATGCACATGGGGAATTCACATAAGCACGAAAATTCCAAAGACCGTGAGACAACATTGGGTAGACATGACATTTTGGACAAAGGAGAAAGGGGAGGAGTAAATGGGGTATTAGATTTCAGAAGTGAGTAAGAATGGGCAATTTATAGGTAGTTGAGGAAGAGGGGAACAAACAGAGCAGGCAAATTCTTGCTAGGCAACTCAGAAACAATGGGACACAGTGGGTATCTAGCTAACAGCCACCTGCCTGAAGCCCTCTTATTTACCATTTGAATTCAAATTAGGCTCAGGCAAACATCCTAAACTTTGTTTTCCTGTAGCAGGATTTTCTCTCTGAATGTCTTGGGCAGGAAAAGGAGGGGAGGGTCAAAGGTTCCTTCTGAGTTTTTTGTTTCTCAGTAACCGGCTTAAAATCAGTATCTCAAAATTAAAAGGTAGCTTCGAGGTGGCAAAACTTTGGTCCCCTTTAGTACATATTATTCTAAATGAATATAATTTTAAATAGTTCATTATCGAGATCAGACTTAGCAACTAAAGCTGGATCTACATGATTATAGTAGCATGTGACAAATACATTTGATCAAACATGTTATGTACTTCAAGAACATAAAATAATAAACCATAGTCTGAACCACATTTAATATTATAGAAGTACCAACATAATATCAAGGACATTCCACAAAAGCTCTGTATAATGACACTCAAGAATAACTGGAAAATATAATTTAATTATTTCTTCAAAATCAGTTTCTCCTCTGGACATAAGTACTTTTTAAGTAAAATTATCCTTCTCTATGCAGGCTTAAGTCTTCAAATGATTCTTAATTCTTTTCTTTCTGAAGAGACTTAAAGACAAGATGGTGATGAAATCATTACCTTACTTAGCACAAATGCTGGTCCCCACTCCATCAGTCACCAAGTCCTGTATAATCTTTTTTTTTTTCTGAAATATCCTTCCTTTGCATCCTGTCTGTCACAACGCTTGTTCAGACCTTCATCACTGCTGCACTAGATGGTTGTCAATAATCCCTTAACTAATTTATTTGCCTTCAGTCTTTTGCCATTTGTTGACCAGTGAATCTTCACAAAACACTGTTTCATACACTCATTATTTAAATCCTTCAATGGCTCCTAACTGTCTAACAAACAAATCTGTATTTCCCCAGTTTCACATTTAAGGTCTCCTACAATCCAGTCAAAATCTCCCTTGTTTTGCTCTGCTTTGCAGGAATGCTGTTCTCTGCTCTCGCTGCTTATTCACCATCTGCCACATCCTGAAACCCCCACTGAAACCACAAAGCTTCTGTGAAGATTTAACCTGTTTACCCCACCCCATAACGCCCTCTCCAGTTACCACTACAGGTGGTATTGTCAAATCCTACCGTAAAATTACATTTTATACCTGGCACATTTGTGGAACTTTGTATGATACTATATCATTTCAACATAAGTACTTACTATAGAAGCACAAGTGGTTCAGAGACTGTATCTGTAAATTACCACTGTCATACTGTTGATTATTTTGACCTCTATAAAACTGATACAGTGGGTGTGCTTTAATTCAAGGAAATGTACTAAAGCTCAGAAATGTTTTTCATGGCACTGTGTCAAATGCATTTCATGGCACTGTGTCAAATGTATCTTTCTGTTTTGTTCTCCGTTATTTCTACTGCCAAGTTGGAAAGCTAAAACATCATTTTATAGATTTCTTTCTATCAAGCAGTGCCATAACCTCCTTTCTTTATGTCTTAGGGCTGCATCTTCCTTACAGGCAAAATTAGCATGAGTTTTCATGCTTATCAATAGTATCAGTACAGTCTAACCAAAATTATACTTCCTCTGATGCACAGAAGTGTTTATAGCAAAAACCCAGCTTTGTAACAGACTTATAAATAGTAGTGATTGTGTTTCATTATAATTTTTCCACTCTAGATTGATTATTTAATATCCAAAATCTATGATGAATGTGAATCATTTAAAAGTAAGCTGACTGTTTTTGTAAGCATGTATGCTCACCCTTTTCTTTAAATATAGCTTGGTGTAAATTTTTCCATGATCTGTCAAATATACAATATTGCAATGAAAAAAATCATTTTCCCTGCGCTGTTAAGATATTGTTTCCTCAAACTAGAACACTAGAAGCCTGACTTTTTTCTTCTACTTTTACTTCATAAAACAGTGAGAACAAAAACAGGATAAAGCCCATAGCAACAAGATATTTCTTTTACCATCTGTTTGATTTATGTCGAATTTAAACTGCTTGTATTTTAGAGAGGAATCTGTTTTCTATCTTCAAAAGGATGCAATCCAACATCTCTCAGCTGCTAATTTTTAGCACTTAGAAGTTCCCTTGGGCTGCTGTCAACCACAACTTATTGCATAGGTACTTTTCACTAAACTCATTATAAAGTGATTAGCCTCCAGCAAGATAATACAATGCTCCAGCCTGCTTGCATAATATGTGGCTTTGCAACTGTATTTTGCACTGTCAGATCTCATCAGATAGTGCCTATAAAATGACTTCTGGAATGGAACAACATGTAGAATGTTCAGAGGCACCTTCTCAATTCTCTTTTAAGCTACAACTTTTAAAAAAAGATATGCATTCACATAAACAAGCAAACACACATGCAAAATACACACTATTGGTTTAAAATAGATGCCATCCTTAGCTAGCATCAAACACATTTTGAAAATCTATGAATTATTTTTCAGTTTATGCTTTAAATCCAAAAGCTATTTAAGTAGCTCTGCCTTGATTCTATGAGTAGTTGCTCTGGCCTGCAGAGCATCAACGAGGATTCGGCCACCTGTATGGAGCAAATGAGTGAGGGAGACAAGAGGTGCAAAGAATGGCAGCAAGACAATAAGTTCTGATCAAGCTGCAAAATTTTATTTCCGGGTAAAGACTTATAAGAGGGGGAGAAGGGGAAGCGTATCGCTACTTGATTGGTGAGGGGTACACAAAGGAGTGCTTCTTGATAGGTTACTGCGCGCATGCCGGGGTACGTCTTATACTCTGATTGGTAGCCTGTGTTCGTACTCTGCGCATGCTCTTGACAGGGGCTGGGCTAGCCGTAACTGGCAACAAACAGGAAAAGACCAACCGCTGTGTCTTGCAGCTTCTGAGGAGCGTAAACCTCCCCAGCTGATCGCATCAGCCGAAAAGGCCAGATTTGCCCAGCCCAGGTTCCCGACAAGTAGTTATCACTAATACATGTAAGACTGCTGCTTTTTATTAGCACATTTAAATTGACAGTGTTTCTTGCCTTTGTGTAGCAGTGTTAGTCAATACATTTGGGTCCAACAGGCTGTCTCAGTTTCTCCAGTGAAACTAAAATTAAACTGGTTATGTAGAGGCACAGTTTATTAGAAGTAGAAGGTTTATTTGGTTATCTATTTGCATGCCTCCCTAACAAGGTATGCATTATCCCAGCTCTCAAAATTTACCAGGGCCTGAAACACTACAGTGTGACACTGAGTAGTCAACATTAGAAGCTACATCAGCTACATTGTCCTCATTCACTTATTATAAGGCTTGGACATTGTCCAGCTCATATTCCTGAATGGTCATGGTAAGGTTAAGCTACCAACACACCTGTAAGAACTTTTCAAAGATAAAAGAGCCACTTGCACAGTGCCTGTGAAAAAAAAAACACAGAATTTCATATTTCAAAATCTTCACATTACAAGTCCTTCAAGTACAAAGGATAACTCAAAATAAATTATCTACTTTAAGTACAAAAGTATAAATAAGGTTATTTCACTATTTGCTTTTTTTGGTTGTTTAAGTTGAAATAGTATTTATTCTTTTTAAAATATATTTTATTGATTATGCTATTACAGTTGTCCCATCTCCCCTCCTTCACTCCTCTCCACCCTGCACACCCTCTCCCACATTTCCCCCCTTTAGTTCATGTCCATGGGTTGTACATATAAGTTCTCTGGCTTCTACATTTCCTATACTATTCTTACCCTCCCCCTTTCTATTTTCTACCTACCATCTATGATACTTATTCTCTGTACCTTTTCCCTCTCTCTCCTCCTCCCACTCCCCTGCTGATAAACCTCGATGTCATCTCCATTTCTGTGGTTCTGTTCTTGTTCTGGTTGTTTGCTTAGTTTGCTTTTGTTTTTGTTTTAGGTGTGGTTGTTAATAACTGTGAGTTGGCTGTCCTTTTACTGTTCACATTTTTTATCTTCTTTTTCTTACATAAGTCCCTTTAACATTTCACATAATAATGGCTTGGTGATGAGAAACTCCTTTAACTCAACCTTATCTGAGAAGTGCTTTATCTGCCCTTTCACTCTAAATGAAAGCTTTGCTGTATAGAGTAATCTTGGATGGAGGTCCTTGCCTATCATGACTTGGAATACTTCTTTCCAGCCCCTTCTTGCCTGTAAGATCTCTTTTGAGAAATCAGCTGACAGTCTGATGGGAACTCCTTTGTAGGTGACTGTCCCCTTTATCTCTTGATGCTTCTAGAATTCTCTCCTTCATTTTAATCTTGGCTAATGTAATTATGATGTGCCTTGGTGTGTTCCTCCTTGGGTCCAACTTCCTGGGGACTCTCTGAGTTTCCTGGACTTCCTGGAAGTCTATTTCCTTTGCCAGACTGGGGAAGTTCTCCTTCATTATTTGTTCAAATAACTTTTCTATTTGTTGCTCTTCCTCTTCTCTTTCTGGTACCCATATAATTCAGATGTTGGAACATTTAAAGATGTTCTGGAGGTTCCTAAGCCTCTCCTCATTTTTCTGAATTCTTGTTTCTTCATTCTTTTCTGGTTGGATATTTTTTCTTCCTTCTGGTCCACACTGTTGATTTGAGTCCAAGTTTCCTTCCCATCACTATTGGTTCCCCGTGCATTTTCCTTCATTTCACTTAGCATAGCCTTCATTTTTTCATCTAATTTGCAACCAAATTCAACCAATTATGTAAGCATCCTGATTACCAGTGTTTTTGAACTGTGCATCTGATAGGCTGGCCATCTCTTTGTTGCTTAGTCATATTTTTTCTGGAGCTCTGATCTGTTGTTTGGGCCATTTTTTTATCTTGACATGCCTGTTAAGTAGTGGGAGTGGAGCCTTAGTTGTTCACCAGGGCAGGGCAACCCACCTTGCTGTATTGTGGTGCTGTTTGTGGGGGAGGGGTCCGAGATGGAGAAATGGTGCTTACTTCACTCTCTGCCAGATTTCAGTCACTTCCCTCCTACCCACACTCAAACTAGGCCTTTTTGGTGCTGATTCCCAGGTGAGTTGGCTTGTGCATGTTCTAGGACCCTGTGGGTCTCTCAAAGGAACTCCCCTGTGAGGCTAGGAGTTTCTCCCACTGCCACCTCAACCCCCACATGTGTTTTTACTCAGTGGTTTGAGGCTTTATTGCCCCATGCTCGGGCTCTGGGTTGCGCAGTCCATCTGGCTCCCCAGTTGTTTCTCCCAGTTTATGTGCATGTGAATGTGGGACTGCCCAGTCCACAATCTGCTGCCTGGGTCTGCCCACTGCTGCAGTGCCACAAGTCCTCTCTGCCTGGCTCCCTGACTCCACCCCTCCTACTGGACTGGGCAAATGTGTCTTCTTTAACTCCTTGGTTGTTGGACTTCCATACAATTTGATTTTCTGTCAGTTCTTGCCGGGAACCTGGGCTGGGCAGAATCTGGCCTTTCGGCTGATGCAATCAGCTCAGGGGTTTACGCTCCTCAGAAACAACAAGACACTATGGTTGGTCTTCCTGTTGTTGCCACCTACTGCCTAGCCTCCCCGTTATTGCCAGTTACAGCTAGCCCAGCCCATGCCAAGAGCATGTGCAGAGTAAGAACACAGGCTACCAATCAGAGTATAGGACACGCACCCCCGCATGTGCGCAGTAACCTATCAAGAAGCACTCCTTTGTGCACCCCTCACCAATCAAGTAGCGACACACTTCCCCTTCCCCCCCTCTATATAAGTCTTTGCCCGAAAATAAAATTTTACAGCTTGATCAGAACTTATTGTCTTGCTGCCATTCTTTGCACCTCTTGTCCCCCTCACCCATTTGCTCCAGACAGGTGGTCGAGACCCAGTTGACTGCTCTGCTGGCCAGAGCAAGTTCTGGTTGTGTTTTGTTTTTAAATTGCTGTTGTTCTTCTTTTGGTTGTGCAAGGAGGCACAGTATGTCTACCAATGCCTCCATCTTAGCTGGAAGTCTCCAGTATTTATTCTCAGGTAGAATTGATAGTTTTTGAGAGCATAGATTATTTGTGTATAGTCATCATCAATGACTGCATCAGGATCTTCCAATCATCTCTATCAGGGACTCAGAGACCCTGTGCAGCCAGGGCTACTTGGAACTGGGCCCAGCGAAGACCTGCTCCCAAACCAAAGAACGTATCCTGGCACTTCGACCCGGATGTGAGGCCTCCGCTGACAATGTGGTGAAAACCGGTCACTTCAGTCCAGATCTGGGGCAAACCAGACCCTCCCCAGCACTGGTCAACCAGAAAGCTACAATCCTGGCTAAGGCCCCTGGACTGGTGCTCACCCGCCCCCAGGTCCCTGTACTCCATCTGAGAATTTTTAATATTTTTCTATCAACTTCCCAATTACAAAGCTCCAAGTGGCATGAGGTTAGGAGTAGCTTCTTTAGGAAGATGAAGGCCATAAAAACAAACATTATTTTTCCCATGAGGTTGAATGATAGATTTAACACTGGACTGGATCAAGCACAATGAACAGTAACATTTCAGTGCAGAGAATGTCATATGGAAAGTAAAACAACCTTGAATTAAAAAATAAAAAAAACTTTACTTCAAACTTCAGCTTTCTGCTGGGCTACAGTGATTTCATTAGCTGAGCCAGTTGCACTTTAAAGTAGATGAAAATGCAAACAGTCTACAGCCTGGTTACTTGCTGACTGAAAAATACCACTGATACTAGGAGACAATTGAATTGGCATACATATGTAATTTTATTTAAATAATGATAAGGCTGGTAATTCCCAGGGAACCCATTTTGTCTGGATAAGAAAGCTGCTGCTCTGGGATTAATGAAAGCAAAAGTGTTAGGAGTCTGGAGAAAGATTTAAAAAAGTACTTTGTTTTTGCAGGGCAGAGAGATGGTAGAATTCTGCGACAAGGAATCAAACAGGTTGTGGTTTTTATTTTTTAATCAGACAGGATTTTCAAAAAAAGCTTGAAAAAAATGATAAAGTATGTGTTCTCTTAGTTACTCTGTTGAATCAAATGGACTCCATAGTCCAGGGGGATGATCCCAAGTTTATCTACTATCAGAAGAGACTGCAGGGCTAAAATAACATTGGACAGTCTGTTTCCTGATAGTTAAAGAATAAGAAACCACCCAACAGCAAATATCTATTTTTTCATTGCTTTCAGAGAAAGAAATGGAGAGAGAGAAACATCCATGAACGAGAAAAGCATTGATTGGCTGCCTTCTGTATTCACTCTGACAGAGGATTGCAAGCGCCAGACCAGGGACCTAACCTATAACCTAGGTGCGTGCCCTGACCAGGAATTGAGCCTTCAGCCTTTCGGTTACGAGATGATGCTCCAACCAATGGAGCCACAGTAATCAGGGCCATTATCTATATTTTTTAAGAGTAAGCCTAGGTTACCAAACATACAGAGATGGCCACTGTCCTCAGGGCACAATATTACAGGCACCAAATCCACTTATTTGAAAAATAATCCCTCAGTTTTCTTTTGAGGCAATTGTTTTGGATTTGCTTTTTTTCTCTAATAAGCCTTTTTTATTCTAAAATTACAACCTTCTCAATGTAGATGATTTAGAAAATACAGGGAGCAGCAAAATACATTTACAGTTGTTGGTGTGCAAAATAATACAATAATTAATAAATAATAATGCAAGAATAAACTTTCAGTTTCATGTACTCACAACTGTAAACCTATTTTTGCTCCACCCTGTATTTTAAATGACAAATAATCACTCATTTCTACATGCGATGTTATTTTCCTTTAAGGTTTCTGTTGTTGTTGCTTCAAGAGGCTTTCCTCGCTCCAGTATTGCACAACCAATTACTTACATTTTATTTTAAGATTTACTTATTTATAAACATTTAATACTATAATCCATGTTTTGGTGACTGGAGATAACTATGTGAAATTGGGTAAACAACTAACCAATTGCCCTAGTACAATTTATTGGCTAATCTTTTATTTTTCTAATATAATACTACTTTTGTAAATCACTACATTTGTACTTACACTGGAGACTATTTGGGAACTATTTTTGCATGTCTTTATGTTCTTGCATTAGTAATAAACTGTTCTAAAGTTTTTTTAACATTGCTGTGCATTTTCTTGCCTAGTTTAGCAGTTTATTCTTCTACAAGGATGTTAATTTCACACTCATATCCCCTTCACTCCCCAAATAATCATTGTCATTTTCACAGTAATTATCCATACATTAATTTGGAGGGTATTGATATCTTTATGATATTGAGAAGTTTTTATTTTTTTCATTTATATTAAAAAGGTTGCAGCCCTGGCTGGTGTGGCTCAGTGCCGGCCTACGAACCAAGGTGTTGCCAGTTCGATTCCTGGTCACGGCACATGCCTGGGTTGCAGGCCAGGTCAGGACCCCAGTAGGGGGCACGCAAGATGCAACCACACATTAATATTTCTCTCCCTCTCTTCCTCCCTCCCTTTCCTTCTTTCTAAAAATAAATAAATAAAATTGTTTTAAAAAAGTGCAACCACCCCTCCCCAAGTCTGTCTTTGTGCTATTTTTCAGGCTTAAAGCACCTTTTCTTTTGCTCTCCTATGGCTCATTTTGAAAGTCTCAGTTTAAATGACTCAGTGTAAGTGTTTGGGGCTCAGTTTATGTCACTTGCTTAGAGAGAAACCCCTCTTTAATCACCCAGTATAAGGTAACTCCTATCCCCAACATCTATACACTGTGGATCACATTGCCTTGGGTTTTTTTCTTTTGTAGCACATATAAGTTTTAAAATTAGTTTATGTCCATATTTGTTTATTTGTATGTCTCCCCAGCCAGAACATAAAAATCATGAAAGAAAATATTTTATCTATCCTTTTTACTGCTCTTTCCCCATCTCCTAGCACATTACCTGGCACACATCAATGTTTAATAATTGTTTGCTGAATGAACAATGAAAATCCCTCTGCTTTATGCTTGATATATGTTCTACCAGTTTGGGCACTGCTGCCCTAGATTGTTGTAAAGAGTCACACGTGGCATCTAGTGGAGTGCTATCCAGATTTCCAATGGTGCCCAATTCCCCAAGCTATTCTCCTTTATTGACACCATTGAATCACAATGTGATATGACCTTTTGTGACTCCCTTCAATCTTTTCCCACCATAAGTTACCTCAGGGTTTGTGCTGTGTTTGGCCTCTTGGGTGTTAGTGATTGTCACCACCACCACCTTTTTCTTTCATTTTGTGGATTATAGAAAAAGAATAACACATCAGTTCTTGGGATACTTTTCTGGCAAGACCAACTATTAACTGTAACATTAAATTCTTCTCTATCACCAGTTATTTTTTCCTGTTTATGTCATCTATAAAATTTTTGCAGGGCATTTTGCTATAAAATATCCTTCTTTGAATGTGTTTTTCTGTTCTACTTATTTAAAAATATATTGCATGTTTATTTCACTTAGTGAACTACAGCACTTGAGTACTGAACATTAACATTTACTTTAAAATGTTATTATATTTCCCTGGTTTACAGTGATCATTGACCTTGACACTGAAAACTTCAAAAAAATATTTCTAGGTGTTCTCTTTCTCTTTCTCTCTTTCTCTGCCTCTCTCTCTCTCTCACACACACACATTAAATTTGAATATTCATCATGTCTTTTAAACTAAGAGGTCAAGTATTTGTTCCATTTAGGAAATTTTCTCTCCAATATTCTCTGTTTTTTTTTTTTTGCTTCCACTATACCATGTCTGTTTTCTTCTTGTAAAACTCTTATTTTGTTTGTATTGGATCCCTTGGGTTTGTTCACATCTGTCATATTTTCTTTCTCTTTTTCACCAATTTACAATTTCCTTAAAGTTCTGAATGAATATCTTGAATCTGTATGCTACTATACAAAATCATTTATTACCTTATGTGATACTTCCTTTGAAGTTATAAATTTGTCAATCTTGCTTTTATAAATCTCTGTGTGTATCTGTGTTTAACTCCAATTCATCATTCATTATTGTTTATTATTTCATTTGTTTATTTACTTATTTATTTATTGGGACCAATTATATTCTTAAATCTTGTTAAAAATCATAAAAAAAAACTTTGATAATGTTCTGTTAACTTGGAATACCTGCGTTTCCCAGTGAGGTCTCTCTTCTGATTCATAACTATTTATTTTGTTTGAATTGGAGTGTATTTTCACATAATGGGTGATTTCTTTTATCTTTTTGTTTAAAAAAATCTCACGTCTGAATATCTATGGCTACTCATTACTTTGGCATAGTTAGGTAAAAACTGTGATAGATCCTACAAGAAATTGGTATAAACCTTTTCATGAATCTTTCAGATTTAGATGCAAAGAAAGGAGATATTTTATAATTGTTGTAAATGTATATTCATGGTGACTTCATAATCTGCAGGGATTGAGAAAAGATCCAGAGCCCTGAACAGACTAAATAGAGCAAATTCAGTGCAAACAAGCCTAGAAGCAAGACAAAAATAATCAGCTTCCCTGTACCAAAACCAAGTTATGGCAGTCCTCTGCTTCTTTCTCATTGATGCTGCTTGTAGCATTGACTTTTGGCTTCTAGTAAGCCCTGTCAGTTAAGTAAATATCATTTCACCCAGGTCTAATTGTAGCTCTAGATGCTGTGCATGAACGGAAGTTAGGTAACATTAATGTGGTGTGCCCTTCAATGACCTTTGGCCCACTCTAGGAATTCAGCCTTCTCCTTTCAACTTTAAGAAGCACCACTGGAATTCCCTCAATTTATTTACCAGACTTACTATTTTCTCACAGGAGGCAATTTTCTGTTCAGGTCATTACTCTTTTTTTTTATCTGGTCTCTTCTTAACTGACAGGAAATCCTCAATGTTTGGAGTTCATCATTTGGCAGGTTTACATTCTGTTTTTACACCTGTAGTCTTTTTAGTGGAGATATAGAAAATACTGTGCTATTACTGCAGTTTTTACTGGAAGGCATTTCTTTCACTTCATCTTGGCTTCCCTTTTACTTAATTTGTTTTGAAATCTTAGAATTATTTAAAAAATATGGGACTATGCAGCAAATACTTATAGTACAGTACTGACATTCTAGTTTGCGACTACAATAAAATTATCCTGGTAAGATGACCCGGCAAGGCATTATCAGATATCATATTCTTTTTAAAATTCAACAAATATTTATTTATAAAAGTAAAAATAATTCAACTCCTCCTCTAAAGTTGCCCACGAAAATGAGTATGTTTATTGTCATCTTACAGAAAGAAGGAATCAGACAAGGGAAAATCAGTTTTAGTTTTGGTTGAGGATTATTAACAACAAACATGTAATATTATGAGGAAGCATATAAGCAAGAACGAATTCAGTTCAACTTCAGTTCGAGATTTCTCACCAGGGTCATCATGAGGATTCTGAATCTTCCAATCAAGGCACAGAAATCCAAAATAGGGTTACCAAAGTGAAGACTGGGAAAATAGGAACAGCACGGGGGAAATAATGTGCTGACTCACAGGATGACCTAGAGTAGCACAAACCTCTGTTTTTCCTTTTTAGCATGAGTAGGTATGTTATGGTATTTCCAGTACTCTAAGATTATGACATTTTCTTAAAGGTGTTCCAGTTAGTATTTGAGCATGTGCACAAAGATGAATTCTAGAATGGCAAGAAATCAATGCAGGTCCTACAAAGCCATTTACCTGATGAATAAGGATCTTCTATTGTTTCCATAGCTTCCCTCCTGCAATGGTGGATCAGGTCCTTCTCACACTTTGAATCTCTCTGACTTCAACTTCTGCCTCATCTTTACAAGTCTTTGGTCCTCTTCTTCTGCTTTTAAGGTCCCATATGCATATTCCAGGATCCATATAAATTTCTCTATCTTAAAGTCAGCTGATTAGCAACTTTAATTACATCAGGAAAGTCCCTTCTGAACCTAGGTTTGAATAACCTGGTCATGGGAATCTTGGGTAAAGCGCATCTTTCGTATTCTGCCTACTGCCCAGGTTTACAGGGCAGACTTTCATAAGGGAGAGTTATGTTTCATTGCTTTGGTAGCTCCCTTCTTTACTCACTGCTATTTGTTTTTACACATTTTTGCATTTACAAAGATTATAGATTGACAAGTCTGACTTTTTAAACTTGACCTGGTTGTACAAAAGACAGAAATTATTTTCTCCCAAAAGTTTGAATCACTGATCAAATTAAAGTCATGGAAGATATTGGCCTTTGAGTTTTACAAAATTTCTCATGATATGAAGTGCACAAAAAGCCCTATCAAAATACCAGTACAATTTAATCATGAATATACCCTTTAGAATTCTTAGAAATGCTCATATTGTAGAGTAATGGGGTAACAGAAATGTCAACACTGGTACCTGAAAGGGTCTCCTGGTAATAAGAGAGGCTGTTTTAATACAAAATTTTTAGAACTAAAATGTCCAATTGTGCTCTGGAATCCTAAAATAATCATGGCAAACAACCAGAGTTTACCATTTTGTACCATAGAAAAAAATTATCTTAAATGACAAGATATGACCAAAGGAAACTTTAGAGATTTAAAGTGATCTAAGATACAGAGTAAGGTACATGGTCAACTAGCAGTTCCCAAAAGAGAAAGTCAGACAAATGAGTTTATTTTTTAATTATAGATCTCTAGAAATATAAGTCACAGAATCATTTGTTCTTTTTTAAAGTTTAAGATTTAAAATAAGAGCTTGGCTTCCTTTTTTATTTTTAGAGACAGAGAAAGTGAGGGAGAAAGAGAGGGAGAAAAACATCGATGTGACATGAGAAAGAAACATCTGTTGGGACTGGCCTGCAACCCAGACACATGTCCTGACCCAGAATTGAATTGGTGACCTTTCACTTTGCAGGCTAATGCCCAATCAACTGAGCCACATCAGCAAGGGCATGACTGGCTTCTTTAGAGAGTTTAATAAAATTCATAGAACATAAGCTTTGAAGTCAGATAAAACTGGGTCCAAACCTTGGCTTTCTCACTTAGTCAATACATAGTTACCTAATATTTCTGTTTCACTTTCTTCATCCATACAATAGAAATAATGTTCCCTACTTTGAAGTTGTTATGAGGATTAAACAATATGTTAAGTTCTTACTCAGTACCAGACACACAGTGCTGAAATGGTGGCTTATAATTATTTTCCCTGGTTGCTACTGAGTGACACATCAGGTGGATGTTAACACTGGTACTATGATATGATAATCTTCATCAACAATGATCAAACCATTTTCCTTCTCCACTTCCTCCTCTCCACTGCTGCTCCAAATACTATTGAAATATTTTTTAATAATTATGTCTATACCACTCAATCTCTGTATTTACCAAAAAGATGATTAGTGTTCCATTATTTTAGTAGAATTCTAATATCATCAACACTAGAAAAGGTGCTAAAGTTTCTTTTTGTTTTGTTTAAAGATTTTATTTATTTATTTTTAGACAGAGGGGAAGGGAGGGAGAAAGAGAGGAAGACAAACATCAGGTGTGAAGGGAGGACCTGGCCTGAAACCCAGGCATGTGCCCTGACCAGGAAGTGAACCAGCCCAGGAAGTGAACCTTTGGTCCACAGGCCCATGTTCAATCCACGGAACTACACCAGCCAGGGCAATGAGGTGCTAAAGTTTGATGCAAGTGCATGTGGCCAGTATTTTCAGAAGCCTCTAATTAGCTAAACTACTTTTGGTTTTCAAATTCATGAAAAACACTATGGCTTGCAGTTTTGTTTTGTTTTGCTTTGCTAGTTGGTCTCTTTCTCTCTCTTTGTTTAAAAATAAGATAAAATTTTCAGCATGTGAAATGGGAGGTTGGTAAAAGAGTAATTTCTTGACCAATGAAGCATGTGTTAAATATTGGTATCAAGCTGTTAAACATTCTGAATTTTGTTAAAAACAGCGAAATCCTTCATTAACCTTGACTTCTTTAACTTTGACTGTGTCTAAGACTAGAGTTATAAATTGTAAGAAGTCAGAATTTTTTTGGCTGTTCTGTGAATTTACCATTAATTTTTGTTCTTATTGAAAATGAGAACAAAACAGGAGAAGGATACATTATCATGGAAGTTATATATGTAAGTAAAGGAGATAATGTGGGGTAGATAGAGAACTCAGAAATAGAAGACCCCTTACTTTTAGGGCTTTCTCCTATGAAGTTTGTGCCACTGGATAAGTTATTTGAGCATCATAAATCTCAATTTTCTCCACTGAAAAATAGAAGTTATTCCTTCCCTGCTTATTCATGAGCCTGTTTAGAATATCAAATGACCTAACAATCTGTGAAGCTGTTTGCAAACTATAATATTCTAAATAACGTAAGTAGTTGTTGTGTAAATCAATGTGCCTCAATCATACTTTAATTAAATGCAATCTTATAAATGTGTAGAGTATTTATTACTTGTGTTTATATTTTGGTTTAGACTCTTAGGATATCATAAAAAGTGAACAAAGAAGATCTATAATTTTGTAAACTACCTGAAAATCTAGAATAATTAGGAATACATTAATATAGACCAGTACCAACCCATATACCAATCATGTATTCTAAAAGGAACAGATATATTCAGATTAAAAACTTTAACTTTATGATTTTAATAATATTTTCAGGTTATTTTGTTATCCTCTAATTCAGACAAAGCGATGCAGAAGTTTTTTTTTAATTATTGTTCAAATAGAGTTCTCTGTCTTTTATTCCATCCCAGCCCACTCCCACAGTGCTCCCCACCTCTGTCCCATTTCCACTCCCCTTAGTTTTTGTTCATTTGTCCTTTATACTTGTTCCTGTAATCCCTTCCCCTTTTCCCCTGAAATTCCGTCCCCTCTCCCCTCTGGTCACTGTCAGCCTGTTTTCTATTTCAATGTCTTTGGTTATATTTTGCTTGCTTGTTTGTTTTGTTGTTTACGTTCCTGTTAAATGTGAGATCATATGATATTTGTCTTTCACTGCCTGGCTTATTGCACTCAGCATAATGCTTTCCAGTTCCATCCATGCTGTTGCAAAGGGTAGGAGCTCCTTCTTTCCTTCTGCTGTGTAGAACTCAATTGTGTAAATGTACCATAGTTTTTTGATCCATTCATTTACTGATGGGTACCTAGGTTGCTTCTAACACTTGGCTATTGTAAATTGTGCTGCTATGAACATCGGGGTGTGTAGGTTCTATTGGATTGGTGTTTCAGGGTTCTTGGGATATAATCCTAGCAGTGGAATTGCTGGGTCAAAAGGCAGTTCCATTTTTAGTTTTCTTAGAAAGTTCCATACAGTTTTCCATAGTAGTTGTACCAGTCTGCAATCCCACCAACAGTGTACTAGGGTCCTCTTTTCTCCACAACCTCTCTAACACTTGTTTGTTGCTTTGCTTATGATGGCCATTCTGACCAGTGTAAAGTGGTATCTCATTGTGGTGTTAATTTGCATTTATCTGATAGCCAGCAATATTCAGCATCTTTTCATATGTCCCTAGATCCTCTGTATGTCCTCCTTGGAGAAGTGTCTGTTCAAGTCCTTTGCCCATTTTTTAATTGGGTTGCTTGTCTTCTTAGAGTGAAGTCATGTAAGTTCTTTGTATATTTTGGCGATTAAACCCTTGTCTGAGGTATCATTGGCAAATATATTTTCCCATACAGTTGGTTCTCTTTTTATTTTAATGCTGTTTTCTTTGGCCGTGCAGAAGCTTTTTATTTTGATGAGATCCCATTTGTTTATTCTTTCCTTTATGTCCCTTGCTCTAGGGGACATATCGGAAAAAATGTTGCTGCATGAAATATCTGAGATTTTCCTGCCAATGTTCTCCTCCAGAACTTTAATGGTGTCACAGCTTCTATTTAAGTCTTTTATCCACCTTTAATTTATTCTTGTGTATGGTGTAAGTTGGTGCTCGAGTTTCATTTTTTTGCACGTAGCTGTCCAGTTCTCCCAACATCTTTTGTTGAAGAGGCTATCATTACTCCATTTTATGTTTCAGCCCCCTTTCCCAAATATTAATTTACCATAGAGACTTGGGTTTTATTTCTGAGCTCTCTGTTCTGTTCTACTGGTTAATGTGTCTGTTTTTATGCCAGTACCAGGCTGTTTTGATTACAGTGGCCTTGTAATACAGTTTGGTGTCAGGTATTGTGATCCCTCCTGCTTTGTTCATCTTTCTCAAAATTGCTGCATCTATTCAGGGTCATTTATGGTTCACATAAATTTTTGAAGTGTTTGTTCTTTGCCTGTGAAATGTGCCATGGTTACTTTAATAGGTATTGCATTGAATCTGTAAATTGCTTTGGGTAGTATGGATGTTTTGATGATGTTAATACTTCTAATCCATGAACACGGTATATGTTTCCATTTGTTTGTGTCTTTCTTAATGTCTTTCTTCAGTGTTGTGTAGTTTTCTGCATACAGGTCTTTTACCTCCTTGGTTAGGTTTATTCCTAGGTATTTTATTTTTCTTGTTGTTATATCAAATGGGATATTTTTCTTGATTTCTGCTTCTGCTGTTTCATTGTTGGTATACAAAAATGTCTTTGATTTCTGGATATTGACTTTATATCCCGTTGTTTGCCAAATTCATTTACT
The DNA here is from genome assembly GCA_004027735.1 of Carollia perspicillata. Lineage (NCBI taxonomy): Eukaryota > Metazoa > Chordata > Mammalia > Chiroptera > Phyllostomidae > Carollia > Carollia perspicillata. The sequence continues at coordinate 1,093 of PVKM010002370.1, read as the reverse complement.
AGGTCAAGCAATTTTTGGGTAGAGCCTATAGAATTTTCCATGTATATTATCATGTCACCTGCAAACAGTGACAGTTTAGTTACCTCCTTTCCAATTTGCCTTTTATTTCCTTTCTTTGTCTGATTGCTGTGGCTAGAACATCCAGTACTATGTTGAATAGGAGTGGTGAAAGTGGGCATCCTTGTCTTGTTCCTGATCTTAGTGGAAAAGCTTTTAGTTTTTGTCCATTGAGTATGATGTTGGCTGTAGATCTCTCATATATGGCCTTTATTATGTGGAGGAATGCTCCCTCTATTCCCACCTTGCTTAGGGCTTTTCTCATAAATGGGTGCTGTAAGTTATCAAATGCTTTTTCCCCACCTATTGATATGATCATGTGATTTTTGTCTTTGCTTTTGTTTATGTGATGTATTACATTTACTGATTTGTGAATGTTGAACCATCCTTTCATTCCTGGGATGAATCCCACTTGGTCATGGTGTATGATCTTTTTAATGTATCATTGCATGTGGTTTGCCAATATTTTGTTGAGGATTTAGCATTTAAGTTCATCATCGATATTGGCCTGATGTTTTCTTTCTTTGTTGTGTCTTTATCTGGTTTTGGGATTAGGATGATGCTGGCTTCATAAAAGGAGTCTGAGATTCTTCCATAATTTTAGATTTTTTGGAATAGTCTGTGAAGGATAAGGGTTAGCTCTTCCTTAAATGCTTTGTAGAATTCTCCTATGAAACCATCTGGTCCAGGGCTTTTGTGTGTCAGGAGTTTTTTGATTACTGCTTCAATTTCTTCTGCTGTTATTGGTCTGTTCAGGCTTTCTGCTTCTTCTTCATTGAGCTATGGAAGATTATATTTTTCTAGAAATTTGTGCATTTCACCTAGGTTTTCAAATTTCTTGGCATACAGTTGTTCGTAGTAATTTCTTACAATCCTTTGTATTTCTGTAGTATGAGTTGTAATCTCCCCTTTCATTTCTGATTGTTTTTATTTGGGTTCTCTCTCTTTTTTTCTTGATGAGCCTGCTTAAAGGGTTGTCAACTTTGTTTATCTTTTCAAAGAACCAGCTCCTGGATTCATTGATCCTTAGAATTGT
>PVKM010002369.1:0-65754 GCA_004027735.1 Carollia perspicillata | reverse complement strand
AGACGCAGCCCCGAGCTCCGCGGCCGAGCGATGGCCAGCTCCGGGGGGCGAGACGCAGCCCTGTGCTCCGAGGCCGAGCTACGGCCAGTTCCGGGGAGCGAGACGCAGCCCCGCGCTCTGCGGCCGAGCTACGGCCAGCTCCGGTGGGGGCGAGATGCAGCCCCTTGCTCCGCGGCCGCGCTACGGCTGGCTCCTGGGCGCAGCCCCTCGCGTCCGCGGCCTACTGATGGCCGGCTCTGGGTGCCGGGCTCTGGGCACCCAGCGCTGGCTTCCCAGACCCCGGGACCTCCACGTTGCTCTCCGGGACCTTAGTGTCCTGAAATCTCCTTCTTACCGTCTGGTGTCTGGTTTCTGGTTTTTCAGTGTCCGCTACCGCTTTGTGGATTCTTATTTTCAAATACGTTGCAATACTGTTGTCTGTCTGCTCCGTTCCTCCATGAATTAACTAGTTTTTCCTCCTTTGTGTAGGGGGAAGTGAAATCAGCTCCCTCCTACTCTGTCGCCATCTTCCCTCTCCCAATTAATATTTTTAAAAAGGGGCAGAGACATAAAATGGAGGAAAAGTAACCTCTTCAACAAATGATGCTGAGAGATCTGAAATGGCATATGCCAAAAAATGAAACTAGACCACCCACACACCATACACCAGAACAAACTCAAGATGGATAAAGACTTGAATATAAGTTCTGACACCATAAAAATCACAGAGGAAAACATAGGCAGTAAAATATCGGTTATCCCATGCAGCAGTAGTTTTGCCAGCATATCTCCTAGGGCAAGGGAGATAGTAAACAAATAGAACTACATTAAATTGAAAAGCTTGTGCATGGCTAAAGAAACCATACTCAAAATGAAAAGGAAACCAACTGTATACAAAAACACATTTGCCAATGATACCTTGGACAAGGGTTTGGTATCTAAGATACATAAAGAACTCATTTGATTCAATGCCAGAAAGACAATCAATCCAATTAAAAAGTGGTCAAAGGACTTGAAAAGACACCTATCCAAGGAGGATGTAGAGAGGGTCTATAAACATATGAAAGAATGCCCAACATCATTAGCTATCAGATAGATGTAAATTAAAACCACAATGAGATATCACCTCCCACCAGTCAGAATGACCATTTTTAAGAATTCAACATACAGCAAGTGCTGGCGATGTTGTGAAGAAAAGGAAACTGTAGTGCATTGTTGATGGGTATGCAGAATGGTGCAACTACTGTGGAAAACAATATGGCATTCCCTTGAAAAACTAAAAATGAAACCACTTGTTGACCCAATGATTCCAGTGTTGGGAATATATACTAAGAATCTTGAAACACCAATTCAAAAGAACCTATGCACCCTTATGTTTGTAGCAGTATTATTTACAGTAGCCAAGTGCTGGAAACAGCCTAAGTACCCATCAGTAATTGAGTGAGTCGAATAATGGTGGCACATTTGCACAATGGAATACTACACAGCAGAAAGAAAGAAAGAAAGAAAGAAAGAAAGAAAGAAAGAAAGAAAGAAAGAAAGAAAGAAAGAAAGAAAGAAAGAAAGAAAGAACTCTTACGTTTTGTGACAGCACAGATAGAACTGGTGAATATTGTGCTAAGTGATATAAGCCAAGCAGTGAAAGACAAACAACGTATGATCTTGCCCATAAGAGGAACTTAATGAACAAAACAAACAAATGAGAAAATTTGAACAAGAAACAGACTGACAGTGACCAGAGGGGAGGGGGTAAGGAATATAATAAGGGAAAGGAGGGGAAATTTCATCAAGGAACATATATAAAGGGCCCATCAATGAAGGCAAACAATGGGGAGAGGGGAGTATTGAATGTGGGAGGTTGTGGTTGGGTGTGGTGGGAGAGAATAATGGAGGGGAAATGGGGACAACTGTAACTGAACAACAATAAAAGTAAAAAAATGAATTAAAAAAATATGTACTATGAAAAAAGAGAATAATACGAACTACATGTTTACTTATAGTAAAGGGCTGATATAGATGAGTTAGCCTAATTTAGGTCAAATTTATATTTCTTTTTTAAAAAAGATTTTATTTTATTTATTTTTAGACACAGGGGAAGGGATGGAGAAAGACAGGGAGAGAAACATCAATGCGTGGTTGTCTCTTGAGTGCCCCCTACTGGGGACTTGGCCTGCAACCCATACATGTGCCCTGACTGGGAATCGAACCAGCAACCCTTTGGTTTGCAGGCTGGTGCTCAATCCATTGAGCAACACCAGCCAGGGCTATTTCCTCAATAACATTATGATATAAGTCCATTCAATTTAATTCAATTTACAAAAATTTATTGACCACTTTTTCTATGGATAATGAAATGTGAATATTGATTTATATAAACATAATAAATATTTAAATAAATTATATTAAAAAGGATAGATAGGTAGCAAGATTAAGCATAAAAACAAAAGCAGAGACCAAAAACTGAAAAGCAGGTATAATTACAGATGAAAGAACAATTTCAATGTAAAATAACGTAATCAATCTTATGCAAGTGTTTGAAGAAATAAGTTAATGTGTTTATGGAAAACATAGTAAAAGTAAAGATACAATAAAACAGCAAAATGGAAACTACAAATAGTTATTACATATATTGAGATGTTCATAAAATCTCCTGCCATTTCACATATCAGTGCAACAACCCCAGAATCAGGCATCAGACAATTGAATTGTATAAAACATTCAATAAACATACAATATATATTCTTGTATAAATAATTCCAGAAAATAGATAATAAATTAAAATTATGAAAATGTCCAAAAATATCATAACAGCTTTATTGAGATATATTTGGCATATTATTAAGTGTTGGCAATGATTTAGGGTAGCAGAAAACATCATGTACTAGTAGTGAGAAAGCAAACTGGTATTCATTCTGTATAGCAAACTTATAGTACTTATTTGAACTTAATGTTTATATATTAAGACCTATAGTCTTCTTCCTGTGTTTTTATCTCTGAAAACTTATATAGGTTCAAAAAAAACAAGTGAGATAAATCTTTTATTATAATTTAAGTCTTTCATTCTATTTACTTATTTTTAAAGTTTTTATTAAATTTATGAGGTAACATAGGTTAACAGATCATATAGGCTTCAAGTATACATTACTATGATACAATATCTGAAAAAATATGTATTCAAAACTTTTAAGAAAAATATCTGTATATTGTACTGTGTGCCCACTTCCAAAAGTCAAACCATCTTCTGTCACAACTAACATGGTAGTTATTTCTTTGCAAAGCAGATATCTGCTTCTAGTATCATTCAGAATGCTTTCTTAAAAACACATATATTAAGAACCAACCCAAGGGCATTATGATTTAGTAGGTTTGGGTTGGGGCCCAGACATGGGTATTTTATAAAATCTCAACACATGATTCTTACATTTTACTCCTAGTTAAGATCTACTGATGTAATGGAATTAGCATATACCAATGGGCACTTTCTTTCAGGAATTTAATTAAATAATTTCAAAGTATACAATGTACTAAATGAAAAGATTGAAGTAAAAAAATAAAGGGACAAAGAATGTAGGATGTCAGGCAAAGGACTAATTTTCCTGGTTTCCCTTAATCTTTACTCTGTCTATTTATCAGAGTCAGTGAAGCCAGGAAATTCATCCCATTGCTGCTGGTATAATGCATTTTGGAACACAGTAAGCATTTATTAATGCTTTGAGATAATTTATCCCAAATATATTAAAGCCTACTTCACATGAAGTTGGTTTTCTCCCAGGATTTCTGTTGTTAAGAAAAATTGTGTGGTGGGCACACCATGCAATATAAAGATCATGTATTATAGAAATGTACACTTGAAACTCATATGATCTTATTAATCAATGTCACACCAGCAAATTTAATTAAAAAATAAAATCACTTTATGATTTTTGGGGTATACTTACTTTGGAGATATAGAAAACCCACAATACTTTTATTTCTCCCATCAGTTTCACAAATTCTGTGCCCAAAGAATCATCAGTAACTCCAAATTCTTTTCTAGATCAGTGTCAGGATATAACCTCTGGGTGCTAGAATTCACCAGCTGTTGGCTGAGAGTGAGAAAATGAGAGGTCCTATACAAGTCTGAGGTTAACACTACTTCCCACTTCAACTCCCAGATAATCCAGAAAGAAGTATTTCAAACTGAACTTTCAGAACCTGTTTGCTGGCTGTTGTGATTTGAGCCACATGCCCCTTGCCTCTCACCACCCCCAACATCCCATGCCAAATGAATCAATGAATAGATAATCTGTGTTCTTGTTTATGCTTAAAATCATCCAACTGGGATAAAATCTTACTTCCCAAATTGTAACGCTGAAGTATAAAATGCCAGTCAATCAAAAGCTTAAACAGAATAATGATGTTTTTTTTTCATTTTGGAAAGACAGACAAGATTGAAGAAAAGGCATGAAGAAGGAGCTGAGAGTGGAGAGTAGATTGGTAAGAGAAAAAGGGGAGAAAGAAGAGTGTATATTCATTACTGACTTCAAATATATCTGTAGTGGCTACTTCTTTTTTAAATATTTTATTTATTTATTTTTAGAGAGAGGGGGAGGGAAGGAGAAAGAGTGGGAGAGAAATATCAATATGTGGTTGCATCTCATGTGTCCCCTACTGGGGACCTGGCCCGCAACCCAGGCATGTGCCCTGACTGGGAACTGATCCAGCTACCCTTTGTTTCACAGGCCCATGCTCAATCCACTTAGCTACACCAGCCAGGGCTGTAGTGGCTACTTCTAAGTCTCACTTGGGCAAAGACAAATATGTAGCTAGGTAGTAACTGTAAGCTAGATCTATATAAATATAAGTAACTCTGCCTCACACGGCTTATGTAGATGTTTTTCCAACCCAGGAGACTTTATATGAAGGTTATTTGAGGAATTTTTATTGAGCTATTGTTGCATTTTAAAATTCTAACTTCATGACTCATAATATGTCTTACACAGTACCCTTTAAGGTGCTGTAAAAGTATCTGGTTAAACAGAATGCTTTCCTCTATGGCTATGTTGCATAACAGAAGAGCTTCTCTGTAACCCAAATTTTTCCTGTGAGCTTTGTGATAAAGCAAAGTAAATTGGCAAAATAAAGTGAAATAATACCAAAGAAAAACTAGCTAAAAAATGAAAACTTTTTTCAGTCAATAGTTCCTCTGTTTAGAGGATTTCTATTCCATACAAATTTAGTTTCAGCCTGAGGTGATACGAGAAAATAACATTTGACACTGTAACAAGAAACCTGTATAAAAGATTATTTTTATTTGAAAGCTGGAAAATTGACAAAAGGAACTGAACAATGGTGGAAAATTGGGCAATGGCAGCAATAACATTCTGGTGGCATTTTGCCCTCTGAGCATTGAGCAAACAGTATAACTCAATGTCCTCCACATTTCTTGCCTTCCTATATTCAAGAAAAGTGGAAGCATAAGCACTATCTTTTAGCAATGGTCCAGGAATGGCAGTTATAAGCAAAATGCTAATTAGACAGGAAAAATGTAGGTGGTGGAATGCACTGAGAACTTGAAGTTGCATAGCCCTATGTTTGACCTCTGATTTTAGTACTTACTGCTAGTATGACCTTGGGCTAACTAATTTGTGTCCTGGTTTCTTTATCTTTACAACTGGAATATTAATACCAACTTTGCTGAGTTTTAAGACTTAAAAATAATATATGTAAAGGATCTTGTACTCTACATGTGTGCTCAGTAAATGGTGGTGATTATTGTTACCTTTCCCAGTTCCAAAAAGAATTTACCTAGGAAGAACTCAAAACCAACCCCATATTGCAGTTAATGTTTTAATAAAGAAAAAGCCTTGCCAATGAATTTTTCCACCTGATTTCAAATTAAATTGCCTTATTATTTTTAAAAGTTCAACTCTCACTTCTCTAAAAATAAAATTAAGTTTTAAGTCTTTAAATAACTATAAAACTGATTTATGGTATAGGTCAATGTTTGAGAGCACCATGAGTAAACTAAGGTGGAATCATTTAAAAATGGAGATACTGTGACTACATTGTAGTTTTCTTCCTTGTTGAGGTATTTTTTTTCCATAGCTGTGCTCAAAGTGAAAATCTGTAATTGCCAATGTAGACAATATTGCATAAGTTTCTTAAATCAATCAATGTCTAAAAACAAGATAAAGTCAAGTTAAAAAAATATCTAGGGAAAATAAATATTATATATAAATTTTATTTGAAACAGAATAAGCAAGATTAATTTATGAAATTTAGTGTTCCATAGTTATAACTTTTTACCACTGGATTAATATTTTGCAAAATAAAGTTTTTATGGAGCAATACTTGTTACTAACTTGGATGCTGAATTTATGAAATTAAAGCAATTAAAAACTTATTTATTTAAGATATAAATATAAATATGATTAGTAAATATAATTCCAAAATTCATACAAACAAATCATAGATATTTAAAAAATACTCAGGCCATTACAGAAGGAACGATGGAGAAATAGAAAATACTGCACCGCAATGTTTTTTTTTCTCAAAAGAGTTTAAAACATGAACAATCTATAAATTCTTTGTTAAAAGTTAGGATAGCACATTATTCTACATGAAATCTGGAAACTGAGAAAGATTCCTAAGAGCAAAATAAATCCTGTGAATCCTAGTTTTAATGTTATCTCTGCCATGTTTAGGCTCAAATTATCTGTTTCTGTCACCAAAACAAATATATCATATAAGAATTGGGGAAAATTTTATCTAATAGTTAGAACAGAAATGTCTCAAATCAGATAGAGAAATTCTATGCTCCCAGTGTATGGTTACCTTTCTGAATTCCCAGTGGAGGCCTAGGCTTCCCAGTTCCTGCATCCTACCTGGAATAAAAAAAAGAATAAAAAAAGTACGTGCTCTCTTTAGAATAGGGCAAGAGAGACCTAAGAGCTACCTGTCAACTGGGAGAGTAATTACCTAAAACAGTCTGTGCTAACCAGAATGTTAGATGACCTTCAAAATGCCTGCTCCCTGATATATATGACCCATATAATTACCTTTCTTGAGCATGGCTAGGGCCTGTGGGTGTCATTTGATATGATTCCATTGATTAGTATACTGATCTGTTGATTTGAAGTAAACAAATGAAAGTAATTCTGGGAGGCTCTGATGATTCAGAGGAAGCTTTAAAAGATGATGAAGTGTGAAAATGTCTGGTCCTACTGGTTCTGAAAATGCAGCATTTGTGAGTTTGAAAGCTAGTAAGAAATGGAATATACCAACTACCATGTGAGCTTGGAAAACAGACCTGAACATCAGATGAAACCCCAGCTCTGGCCAACACACTGATTTCAGTCTGATGAAAGCACAGGACCCAGATATTCAGTGCCTAGACTCCTACTCATAGAAACTATAAGACAATAAATTTGTGTTGTTTTAAACTACTAACTTTATGGCAATTTATGATCAAGCAATAGAAGACTCATATATAGTCTAAGTATGCTTTGTCAAAGTCAGAAGGCTCAGTTGAAGTAGAAAAAATGTAACAGAATAAAATGGCATTCACATATATGAAATGAGGACAAAAATGGAAAATGAGTGATGCAAGTGAAGTGGCCAGAAATGTCAAGAGGAGGACAAACTGAGAAGTAGAATAAAACATAGAGGGACAGAAAAAGACCAAACAAGGATCTGGATTTGTTCTTGTCAAAGTGACATGAATAGCTCTTGTTCTGGGATTCAGACTTTAAAAAAACACTTTATTTTTTACCTACCAGATGGTTGAATACTCTTTCTATCATTGTTTTTCAGAACAATGCATAAAGTTGTAAGGTGAATATGGAAGGTGAGATCATATAGTATTTGTCTTTCACTGCCTGGCTCATTTCACTTAGCATGATGCTCTCCAGTTCCATGCATGATATTGTGAAGGGTAGAAGCTCCTTCTTTCTTTCTGCTGCTTAGTATTCCATTGTGTAAATGTACCACAGTTTTTTAATCAACTCATTTACTGATGGGCACTTAGGCTGTTTCCAGCACTTGGCTATTGTAAATTGTGCTGCTATGAACATTGTGGTGCATAGGTTCTTTTGGATTGGTATTTCAGGGTTCTTAGGGTATAATCCCAGCAGTGGAATTGCTGGGTCAAAAGGAAGATCCATTTTTAGTTTTCTGAAGAAATTCCATACTGTTTTCCACAGTGGCTGCACCAGTCTGCATTTCCACCAGCAGTGCACTAGGGTTCTCTTTTCTCCACATCCTCTCCAACATGTGTTGTTTGTTGATTTGTTTATACTGGCCATTCTCACTGGTGTGAGGTGGTATCTCAATGTGGTTTTAATTTGCATCTTTCTGATGGAAGGTGATGCTGAGCATCTTTTCATATGTCTCTGATCCCTCTGTATGTCCTCCTTGGAGAAGTGTCTGTTCAAATCCTTTGCCCATTTTTTAAAATTCAATTGTTCATCTTCCTGGTTAATTAGATTGTTTGTCTTCCTGGTGTGGAGTACAATGAGTTCTTTATATATTTTGGAGACCAAACCCTTGTCTGAGGTATCATTGACAAATGTGTTTTCCCATATAGTTGGCTCCCTTTTTGTTTTGACGATGGTTTCTTTAGCTCTTCACAAATGTTTTAATTGGTGCAGTCCTATTTTTTTTAATTCCTTCTTTTATTTCCCTTGCCTTAGAGGATGTACTGGTGAAGATATTGCAGCATGGGGTATATGAAATATTCCTGCCTATGTTCTCCTCTAGGACTTCTATGTTGTTGCAGGTTATATTTAAGTATTTTATCCATTTTGAGTTCATTCTGCTGTATGGTGTGAGTTGGTACTCTAGTTTTAATTTTTTGCACATACCATTCCAGATCTCCAACACCATTTTTTGAAGAGGCTATCTTTACTCCATTTTATCCCTCTTCTCCTTTTGTCAAATATTAATTTCCCATAGAGACTTGGGTTTATTTCTAGGCTGTCTATTCTGTTCAATTGATCTATATGTCTGTTCTTATGCCAGTAGCAGACTGTTCTGATTACAGTGATCCTGTAGTACAGTTTAATATCAGGTGTTGTGATCCCTACTATTTTGTTCTTCTTTCTCAAGATTGCTGAGGCCACCTGGGGTCATTTATGCTTCCAAATAAATTTTTGAAATGTTTGTTCTAAATTTGTGAAATATGCCATTGATATTTTAATAGTGATTGTGTTGAATCTACAGATTTTTTGGGGTAATATGGACATTTTAAAGGTGTGAATTGTTCCAATCCATAAAAATGGTATATGCTTCCATTTTTGTATCTTCTTTAATTCCTTTCTTCAGTGTTATGTAGTTTTTTCAAATACAGATCCTTTACCTCCTAGGTTAGGTTTATTCCTAGGTACTTTATTTTTCTTTTTGCTATAGTAAATGGAACTTTTCCCTACTTTCTATTTCTTATATTTCATTTGTGGTGTACAAAATGCCTTTGATTTCTGAATAATAACTTTCTATCCTGCTATTTTGCCAAATTCACTTATTTAGTTGAGTACTTTTTTGGTGGAGCCTATAGGGTTTACTATGTACACTATCATGTCATCTGCAAATTATGGCAGTTTTACATCCTCTTTTCCAAGTTAAATGCCATCCATTTCTTTCTCATGTCATTATTGTGGCTAGAATTTCTAATATTATGTTGAATAAAAGTTTTGAAAGTGGACACCCTTGTCTTTTTCCTGATCTTAAGGGGAAAGATTTTAGATTTTGCCCATTAAGTATGATGTTGGCTACAGGTTTCTCATATACGGCCTTTAGTATGTTGAGTTATGCTAGCTCTACTCCCACGTGGATGAGCGCTTTTATCATAAATGGGTGCTATATTTTACTAAATGCTTTTCAACATCTATTTATATAATCATGTGATTTTTGTCTTTCATTTTATTTATGTGGTATATTACTTTTATTGATTTGAAAATACTGAACCACCTTTGCATCTCTGGGATGAATCTCACTTTATCATGGTGTATGATCTTTTTAATGTATTCCTGGATCTGGTTTTCCAATATTTATGGATTTTAGAATCTATGTTCATCAGCTATATTGGCCTGCAGTTTTGTCTGTTCATTGTTTCTTTACCTGATTTTGGAAGTAGGATAATACTGGTCTCATAAAAAGACTTTGGGATTCTTCCCTCTTCTGAAACCTTTTAGAATAGTTTGAGAAGCATGGGATTTAGCTGTTTCCTAAATGTTTCATAAAATTTGCCTGTGAAGCCACCTCATCCAGGGTTTTTGTGTGCTGGAAGTTTTCCGATTACTGCTTCAATTTTACTAATCGTTATCAGTCTATTCAGGCTTTCTGCTTCTTTTTGATTTAGTTTTGGAAGATTATATATTTCTAGAAATTTGTCCATTTCACTCTGGTTTTCAAATATATTGGCATATAGTTGTTCATAGTAATTTCTGCCAATCCTTTTTATTTCTGTGGTATCAGTTGTAATATCTGCTGTTTCCTTTCTGATATTATTTATTTGGGTCCTCTAACTTTTTTTCTCGATAAGTCTGGTTAAAAGTTTTTTAATTATGTTTATCTTTTGAAAGAACCAGCTCCTGGATTTGTTGACCCCTTGAAATGTTTTTATTCTCTGCCTTTTAAATTTCTCTCATCTTGATTGTTTCTGTCCTTTTATGTATTCTGGACTTTGTTGTTTTTCCTGTGGTTCTTTAGATGTAGGTTTGACTGTTTATTTGAAAGGCTTCTCTTTTAGGTAGACCTGTATTGTTATGAACTTCCCCCTGAGGACTGCCATCACTGTGTCCCATAGGTTTTGGTCTGTTGTGTGTTCATTTTCATTTGTTTACAGAAACTTTTTAATTTCTTCCTTGATCTCATTGTTAACCTGTTCATTATTTAGTAGTATGTTGCTCAGTCTCCATGTATTTGAATGCTTTTCAGTTTTTTCTTGAGGTTGTCTTCTAGTTTCAAGGCATTGTTATCTGAGAAGATGATTGATAGGTTTTCAATTTTCTTGAGTTCATTGAGGCTTGTTTTATGACCTACCATGTGGTCCATCTTTGAAAATGTCCCATATGCATTTGAAAAGAATGTATATTTTGCTTCTTTGGGATGAAAGTTTCTATATATAATATTTAGTTCCTTTGATCTAGATCATTGCCCAGTGCCACAATATCTTTGTTGATTCTTTGCTTGGAAGATCTATCCATTGTTGACAATAGGGTATTAAAATCCCCTATTGTGAGTATATTGCTGTAGATATATTTCTTGAAGTCTTCTAAAATTTTCCTTACATATATTTGTGGTCCTATGTTAGGTACATATATGTTTACAAGGGTTTTATCTTCATGATGGATTGTTCCCTTAAGTATTATATAGTGTCCTCCTTTGTCTCTTTTTTTGTCCCTTGTTTTGAAATCTATTTTGTCTGATATAGTAATGCTACTTCAGCCTTTATTTGAGATCTATTTACTTAGAATAGTTTTCCAGCCCTTCAATTTCAGTCTGTGTAGATCTTTTATTCTAAAGTGTGTATCTTCTAAACAGCATATATATGGGTCATGTTTTCTTATCCATTCAGATACCTTATGTCTTTTTATTGGATCATTTATCTACATTTAAGGTTATTTATTTTTTTAATTTATTTATTTATCTTTAGAGGGGAAAAGTTTGGGAGAGAAATATTAATGTATGGTTGCCTCTTATGCATCCCCTGCTGGGAACTGGCCCAGCAGGCATGTGTCCTGACTGGGAATCAAACCACAATCCTTTGGTTCGCAGGCCCATGCTCAATCCACTGAGCTACACCAGCCAAGGCGAAAGGTTATTATTGATAGGTACTTATCCATTGCCATTTATTCCTTTTGTTCCTGTGTTCCTCTGTCTCTTTCTTCATTTTCTATTTTTGAAGATTTTTTTAAATTTTTTAAAGTGAAGGGAAGAGAGGGAGAAAAAGAAGGAGAGAAACATCAATGTGTGGTTGCCTCTTGTGCACCCCCAACTGAGGACCTGGCTCACAACCCAGTCATGTGTCCTGATTAGGAATCGAATCAGCAACCCTTTGGTTCACAGGCCAGCACTCAATCCACTGAGCCACACCTGCCAGTGCTCTTTATCTCCTTAAAGCATTCCCTTTGGCATCTCTTGCAATTCCCCTATGTGGATTACCTTCTTTTAGTTTTTTTTTTTTTTTCCTGTCTGGGAAGCTCCTTATTTTGCATTCCATCTTAAATGAGAGTCCTATTGAATAGCGTAGTCTTGGTTGGTGGCCTTTGACTTTCATTACTTGGAATATTTCTTGTCATTTCCTTCTGGCTTGTTGTATTTCTGTTGAGAAATCAGTTGGTAGCCTTATTGGAGCTCCCTTCTATGTTACTAGCTATTTCTCACTCATTGATTTAATATTCTCTCATTATCTTTAAATTTTGTCATATTTATTACAATGTATCTTGGAGTAGTCCTCTGTGGACTCATCTTGGTTGGGAATCCCTGTGTTTTCTGGACTTACATGACTTTTCCTCTCAAGTTAGGGAAGTTTTCTGTCATTACTCTTTCAAACAGGTTTTCTATGCATTGCTCCTCTTCTACTTCTGCTATTTTTATGATGAAGATATTATTACATTTCAGGTGGCCATGCAGCTCCATTAAACCTTCTTTATTCTTTTGGAGTCTTTCTCACTTTGTTACTCTGTCTGGGAGTTTTTTTCTACCTTGTCCTCTAGCTTGCTGATTTGATCCTCTGCTTCATCTAGCCTGCCTTTAATTCTACCTAATGGGTTCTTCAATTCTAAAATGTTATTCTTCATTTCTTACTGGATTTTACTGATAGTTTCTATGTCATTTTTCATGCTGATGTAATTTGCAGAAAGTTTCTTGTAGTTTCCCTCTAGTTCTTTGTAATTCTCACTGAGCTCATTGATCATTCTTATAAACATTTTTAACTCAATATCTAATAGCTTACTTGTCCCTATTTCATTTACCACTCTTTATAGGAATTCCTCCTTTTCTTTTGATTGATGGTCATTTCTTTGTTTCCCCATTTTAGGTAGTCTTCTTGTTTTTTTTTTTCTCAGATTGATCTGCTTTGACTCCCTGTCTTCATGGTGTGACCTTCTGTGGTAGGAGACCTGTGAGATTCAGTGGTGAAGTCTCTTTGATCTCCTGAATTTGATGCCCTCAGAATGCCCTTATGCCATTTATGTTGGCTCTCTGAGTATAACTGGGTTTTGATTGTTGTTGGGTCATTCTTTGGTGGGTCCTTCCCTCTAGCTAGTTGACTGAAGGTCACTCCACCCACCACATCCTGTATGCTGTTGTGCAGGAAATTCTAGAACAAAACTACACAGCCCAGGAAACAAACACACACCTGCAAAAATAACCCTCACCCATGACCACACTATCAACAGCAAATTATCAAATATTAATAAGTGTATGAAGAGATTAAGACTATTATAAGAAAGGAGAAATAAGTATGAGAAATAATTGAAAGGAAAATGATTTTGAAAGAGTAGAGGGAGGAGCAATAATAAAGGTAGGGAACTGAGGCAAGGCAAAGAGCAAGGAAGTAAAATTTTCACTTTAATAATAAATAAAATAAAGAATGTGGAATGGAACAAGAGAAAGAAGCATATAATATTAGGTTGAAACAGAAGTTTAACAAGTATATTTGGAGATAAAGAAAAAGAAAAAATAAGTAAATAAATAAATAATTGATTTGGAGAACAAGATCCACCACAACACTATCAAAAGCAAATGAGCTGAAGGCCCTGGCTGGTGTGGCTCAGTGAAATGAGTGCTGGCCTGCAAACCAAAACCAAATGAGCTGAAATTAATACAGGTGGGATGAATTAAGAGGGATAAAAGAAAGAAAAGCTTAAGTGATGTCTAGAAGACAGGGAAGTAGCTTTGAAATTATAGAGGGAGTAGGAACATTAAGAGTGAGGAATGAAAAGCAGGCTAAGACAGGGACAAATAAAATCTGAGACAAAAAAGAAAGGTCAGATGAAAGGCAGAATGGAATAGGAGAAGGGAATGGTAAAAATTTGATATATGAAATAATAAAATAGTGAAGATCTAGAAGTAACACTGAAGTAATGCAAAAACAACCACCATATCCACAACCAACAAACAAAGTTTAATAAAGATGGAGAGAGAACAAGGGTATTTTAAGGGTGAGAAAAAGAATGTGAGATAACCAATGATAACAAAAATAATCTTTAGGGGCTGGGGTGGGGAGAAATAGTAAGAGTGCAGAATGGCAACAAGTCATAGCAAGAGAGAAAATTTTTAAATAAAATTAAGAAGGGGAAATAAGATGGTAAATTGGTGTAAGAGAATGGAGGAGTGAAGTGTGAGATTTGAAATAAACTATAATATAAAATCTAGTGATTTAATATGTGTGAACTTGAAGGACAAGATATACATATTCAAAAGCTATACAGGAGAGAAAATATTGCAAATCATGAAGAAGACCATGGTGGAATTCATCTCAGTAACATCTAATATTACCACTAATTTTTCTCTCTGGATCAATCTATGGTGATGTCAGAGAGACTCCCATTCTAGCTTTAGCAACCTATTTGAGACTATCAGAGATCCACAGTCTATGGCTGACTTGTTTAGTTGTTAATCTAGTCACTCTGTAATTAGCAGTCTGGCTTAAGCACCATAGGATGGGGCAGAGTAATTCTTGGGGTGGGGCTATTGTTTCCCCTCTAGCTGATGCCACTTGGAGGGGAGTGGTCTGTCTGAGGAATATGGCTACTGCAGTATGGGGGATGGCTCAGCACAGGGATCCTGGAGGCTGATCCTTCAGTTCTATCTCCAAAGTCATCATCTCCAATGTCTCTTCAAGCATCTCTAGTTCACTTTGCCCCCATTTTCCATAGCCCAGGGTAAGTGACTGCAAATGAAATTTTGTGTGTTGTCTCTTTAAAAGGTTCTCTGTGAATCCAGCTGTCTATCTCTGGCAGAGAGAAACCCTGCCACTTTTCACAGATGCATATTATCTGGGTTTTGAGGGTGCTCTGTTGCTGTAGGCCTGGGACCCTAGGTTAGGGTTTAGACCCTATACTTCTCAGGGGGATCTCCCCTGCCACTGAAATATTCTTCCAGCACTTCCGCTGCCACCTATGGGAGCCCTGTTGGTGTTCTCATGCCTCCTTCGCACTCCATACCAGTCATGTACCAGTCACATTGTGGAAGGTTGTTTCTTTTCTTTGTGGTTATAAGGCTTCTCTCCAGCTATTGTTCAGGTATTTATTCCAGATAATTTCTGTATAATTCATTTGTAATTCCAGATTTGTCCTGAGAGGAAGTTAAACTAGCTTCCGCTTACTCATCTGCCATGTTAGATGGATCTTAAGATAAGAACATTTTAGACATATAATATAAATATTTCACATTTTGTTTCATATTACTGTTGTAACTAATGATGAAGAAATGTCAGTACTTGTTAATATATTATTTTCTTCTATCCACCTTCATTTTTATGTAAATTTTAATTTTACATTCTAATAAAGTATTCTCTCAACAATATTATGTGTTTATATGGAAGGACCTGATTGCTGATACCTGATTGACATTTTGGGGCTTTGTTATTTTCTATAACAAGCATACAGAAATAAAGGAGTAGTACAGAAAAGATGACTATAAAAGGTGGGATAATAATACAATAAGTAAATAAGATTCAAAAGAAATACTACTCACTAGTAGGACAGAGTTATTAATAAAGTTCTATATTTAGTAATTATTGGTTCTAGAATTGGGCGAACCAAACTTGCAAGTATTAACTGATTGCTAGTATAAGTCAGAATGTTTAACTCACTGAATTCTAATTTATAATCCATGTGCAATAAACAAGCTTTTACTATAGAAATATTTAAAACTTAAACAGTTGAGTTTTCTAAGATCTGTAATGAACAGCAAATTTTACTTCTTTTTGCTTAAGTAAAAACAAGGAGTTCAATTAAAGTTATTTTTGCTTCTTTGAAAGAATATTTTTCTACATAACGTTGTTAAATAAATAGCTAAAGGTATTCAATTTGAGAATTTCAGGTGGTCTGAATGAATACTCCTTTAAACAGAATTAAAATATTTAATAAATAAAATGCAATTTGGGACAGAATAACCAATTTCTATACATAGATGTAATTCCTATTCTAATTGAGATTAAAATAAAATAACATAAAATAAGATAGTTGATTAGTGCTACAAAGAAAAGTACCTTTATATGATAATCTGAGATATACGCATTTAACAAAATACTAATCTGTTTTTGTAAACAAAACTGGTCACTTTAAACTTGGTATTAAATGACAAATTAGCAGTTTATTCTAGATTAACTAAGGACTTTGTATGTTAGAGAAATTACAACCAACTACCAATATTGAGACCGTAACTTATTGTACTTAAAATATATTGCCTACTAGTAAACCTACTGTCTATTTGCTTAATCAACAGACATTTAATTATGCAACGTAAGTCATAATTAAAAATTAGTCTGTCACAAAACTATATAATTTCGTAATATTGTTACTGTCTCTAGAAAAAATACAAAATAACAAAATACAAGTAATGTATCATGGTTAGGAAAAGTTTAAAAAGGTGTCCCAATGAACTTCAATGACAAATTTATAATTAGTCACAATTTAAATACATGAGCCCTGGCTGGCATAGCTCAGTGGATTGAATGCAGGCCTACGAACCAGACGATTGTGGTTTGATTCCCAGTCAGGGCACATGCCTGGGTTGCAGGCCAGTTCCCAGCAGGGGATGCATGAAAAGCAACCATACATTGATATTCCTCTCCCCCTCTCCTTCCCTTCCCATCTAAAGATAAATAAATAAAATCTAAATACATGATAAATGGACACTATATTGATCTCATAAGCTGTTGAAAGACATTCAGTATTACAATCCTGAATTATAAATTCATTCCTTAAATACTACCTGTATAGTTAATCAGTGTTCCTTAAATTACAAATTACTTACTGGAAGTGAATTTTGCCTAAATTGTGTGTAAATTTAACATTTTCATAAACGAAGCATATTGGTAGCAAAATAAAGAACTCTGTATTTAAAATCAAATGGATTGCCATATGACACAGGAATGTAAAACACTAGCTGATTTTTAAATTTTTATTTTAATTAAAGTATAGTTGACCTAGAATATTATATTAGTTTCAGGCATACCACACAGTAATTCAACCTTTATATACCTTACAATTTGATCATGATAAATCTAGTAATCATCTGAGGAGGACACCGGCTCGTGGTGCCCGCGGCATCTTGGATGATATATGAGACAAATTCACATAGACTACCGATCCTGTGGACGAAAAGGGATAGCATGGCTACTCCCTCAAGAGGGAAGCACCTCAGAGTGGCATGGCCACCCTCCCAAGGGGAGAGAGCACCGACCCTTGCCTAGACAAGCTTATATTGGGTTTAATTTGCGCAGGAATACAGGTACAGCTCATTAATTATTGTCAGGCAGTAAGGATCAAACAGTAGATAGCATAGGAAGAGCTATTAGGACTTCTACTGAGTCAGGGTCTATCAGCTAAAAGGCTATAAAACTTTGGGAAACAAACTAATTTCCTTCTCTGGTCTTTATCATTTAACTGAAAGCATTCTTAGCAAAGAAGGCTTCACAGGAATTTACATATCCTTTCTCAGTCCTGATCATCTGGGGAGCCCACCCTTTCCAGCACAGGGCTGCACAGCCCTCTGTCATTGTTTTAGGCTTAAGTCAGGCAGAGGAGACAGATAGCCAAGGAATTTTTGGAGACTTCTCTTGGACTCAAGGGAGTCAGGCTTCCTCAAAGCCAAGGAGGGTCCATCACCCCCTTTCTCCATAGTCCTCCAGGTCCTTCCCTGGGGCCTCCACGTGATCATATCTGTCTTAGGTCATTCCCCCCTTGGGGAATCTTGCCTGTCATTGGCTAACTGATCAAGCATTGGGGGCCAGTTGTGAAAAAAGGAGCAGAAGTGGCTCTTCTGCCAGGGAGATAAGCTTTGTCTCCTGAGTGGCTTATGGTCTGAAGATTGCTCACTCAGCCTTAGCCATGGAGGGGTCACAGCTCCTGAAACCAGGCAGAGCAGTTCCAAACAATCATCTGTCACCATACAACTTTATTGTGATACTATTGAGTATAGTCCCTGTCTTCACACTACATCTCCATAACTTATTTATTTTATAATTGGAAGTTTGTACCTCTTATTCTCCTTCATCTTTTTCACTAATCTCCCAACTTCCCTCCACTCTGGCAACCATCAGTTTGTTCTCTGTATCTGTGAGTCTGCTTATGTTTTGTTTAGTGTGTTTAGATTCTGCATATAAGTGAAATCATGGGATATTTGTCTTTCTCTGTATGACTTAGTTCACTTAGCATGTTGTTGTCATAAATTGCAACATTTAATTTATTTTATGGATGACTAATATTCCATTACTTTTCTGCACATATACTGTGTTGGCCAATGCCTGTATGGTTTTATTTTTGTGAAATAAAAGACACATCTTTCATGTTCACCAATAACTTTATTGATTTGGATATTTTGAGTATGTCAGCTATCTCCCACATGGTGTAACATTGATTATTCTCAGTTAATGTCTCAACTTGATCGCTATCAACTTTAACTGGTCTCCTTGACTGTAGAGTATCATCCAGTGAGAAATCTCCAGCACAAAACTTCACAAACCACTTTTGACATGTTTGACCAGTCACAGTACTCTCTCCATACACTGCACAAATCTTTTTTTGCATTTAAGTTGTGTTTTTTACTTTTCTGGAAGTAATAAAGCATGATATGCCAAAGTATTGCATATTTTCTCCCATCTTTAATATTAAAATGGCCACAAAAAATTCACCAATTTTGATATGGTTTTAAAATGCATGCTGATCTGACAGCTGTCACAATATATTCTAACAAAATTGTTTTGAATGAAGTTTCGGACAACTAAGTGCTACTAGAGCCATCTTACAGAAAAAAAGCCAAATGACATTTTTCACCACCCAATATGACATAACATGCATACATTTTCTTTATTAATTGATCTTTCAATGGACACCTAGTTTGCTTCCATATCTTGGCTATTGGAAATAACACTGCAAAGAATATAAGGCTGCATATATCTTTTAAAATCGGTGTTTTCATTTTCTTTAAATCACAGGAATGGAATTACTGGGCCATATTGTTCTGCATGTATTTTTTTGTATTTAATAATATGTCAGCCTGTATTCATGCCATTTGAAAGTCATGTTACAGATAATGTTACAGAAGGAGTACATACGTCCCAGTAAAACTGGGGCATTTATATGTGTTCATCAACACATATACTAAAAATTTTAACTTGATCTAAAAAAGTATTTTCTAATTGGCTTGTTCTTTACTTGGTGATATTAGATGCTATTTGATTTGTAAGTAATTTAATTAATAAATATATTATTTTAATATACTTATTTGGAAAGTAAAACACGAAGAAGAATGCTGACAAATTGAGAGAATGGAGTCAATTTTTTGAGGAACCTCCATACTCTTTTCCACAATGGCTACATCAATTGACTTTACTACCAACAGTGCACGAGAATTCCCTTTTCTCCACATTCTCTCCAACACTTGTTATTTGTGAACTTTTTGACAGTAACCTCTCTGTCAGGTGTGAAGCAATATCTTAATGTGGTTTTGATTTTCATTTCCCTTATGATCAGTAATGTTGAGCATCTTTTTTTATATGTCTATTGGCCATCTGTAAAATATTAGCTTATTTATATTATCTGTAATGATTTTGAAGATTTATATGTAAATTCAATGCCTTCCTTAATTGATTTAGATTATTTTTGTAAGTGTTAAATATTACATTGAAAAGAAAATTCCACATCAGGGGACAATATCAGGATCAGTAGTAAATAATATAGTAGATATAATTAGATTTGTCGCAGGAGGGATCAGATGTCTTGTGTATGACAAGAATCAGTTGTGACTAAAATATTCTCTATATCTGAACCTATGAAGCATATGCAGGCAAAGTTTGTGGCTAGAAATTGAAATCATGATCTCCCTATTTATTGTGGAACAAAGTGACCTGGACAGAGGGAATAATGATGGTGAAGATGAATATGAAAGTGAATTCAAAGCTGATAATACTGATGTAGCATTCATTGTCCATGTGGTGGACCATAGCCAATGCAGGTCTGGCTGCCTGCCCCCATAAAAGCCAGTACTCTAGAGGCAGGTGCTGATATAAAGGAAAGTGCTTTATTCAGATACTGGCCATCTGGAAGATGGGGGACTCATGTCACAAAAACCACCCTCTGGGAAATTGGGGGACTCTTATCTGTGAGCCCATCTTTGCATCTCAATGGAGACAGAGGTTTTTATAAGGAGAGAACAGAACAAAGAGGTCAAGGGTGGGGGTGGAAAAGTGTTCTATGTGCAGATGAGCACAGTGCATTCCAATAAGTATAGTGATAGTCGGGTGTGTGGATAATCCTGGTTTAGTCATCCTGCTGCCACGGTTGAACATCAGCATATATTCCAAAGCTGGAATTCCTGAAGGTAAGAGTCTGTATCTTTTGAAGTTATTTCCTAGGATTCTTACACAAACATGCTGTTTATTTACAAGCTACATATTAGTCAGCATCAGCATTTACAGAAACAATGTCAAAAGAACGGTGGCATGGTTACAATTCCCCACAGTTACAATTTTCCACTGTTGCAGTAGTAGAGATGGGAGATGTAAATTTCATTTCCATAGTCACCGAAGTGATGTTGAATGTGTGTAAATTGTAACTAATAATGCTTTCATTGCAGGATTATTATAAGACCCAAATGAGATAATGCATATGAAAGCTCTTTATATATTATAAATTTCTGTTTCATCTTTAGATTTAAACATCTGACTCTTCAGAAAAAAAGAATTTGTTTTAATTGCCCCAGATCAAGTAGTGCCTCTCTTTAATATTAAGACTTCTACAACAACCTGGGGTGATTAATTACTACTATGAATTACAATGTTCAAAATTTCATTACATTCAAATAATCTGATATTTCAAAAGGAGTTTCAATACTCTATGCTTATTATATTATTTTATGAAATGGACTTTACAATATGCTTTAATTACAAGCTGTAAAGTCAAGTTCATTATTAGTTCTTATTCTTATTGTATTTTCTCAATTCAGTACATAGTCTCATGCTGATGATTTTCTTCATTAAATTTGGTTTTCCTATTTTTCCCCAATAGAAACTGTACATCTCCATTGTTCAAAAATTAATTTCATGGGAGTCATAAAATTCTAGCATTCTAATGTGTGTGGATGTTTTAATTGCATGGATCTCTTGGGCAATAGTATTTTTTCTGTCAGATATTTAAAATGCATGATTACTCATGAATGAAGAAATTTGTTAATGTTTCATTGGAATGGAATTTAATATATACACTTCAGCATTACCTCTTTACTTATTTAATAATGAGTGCAATGAAAACAAACTCACATGAAAATATTTGAACCTACCAGTGATTAGTAAAAAAGGTATTTATTTTGATTGCCATTTTTACATATCAAGTTTATATTTGGAATTATGAAGGTAAAATGCAAAAGTAGTACAGTTTTCTGCTTTTTAAAAATCTAGACAAGCATCTAGAAATCTCTCTGAGAAAAATAAATAGATCTATTTCCTTTCATGATCTTAACCAATTTTTATTTTTATTTTTTAATTGTAAGCATATTTTTGAGGTGACTTAATAAAGGAAGAAAAAATAATATGGTAGCCCAATGATGTAAAACAGCAAAAATAAGGATAGTTTTAATTAATCCACTTCTCTTCTGTTTCAGTGTCCTAAATTGTCTCATTTACTTCTCATGTTACATTTGTTCAATATATAGCACATGCAAACACTGTTCACTAATATTTGACAAGGGAGCTACCAATACCCATAGAGAAAAGATAGTCTCTCCAATAAATGATGCTGGGAAAATTAGATATTCATATGTAAAAATTGAGTCTAGATCCCTTTCTTTCTTACACCACTCTCAAAAATTAGCCACAAATTTAGGAATAATAATAACAACAATAAATAACATTTATTGAGTACTTTCTTTGTGTCAGGCACAATGTAATATTCTCCTTACATTCATTCAGTTCATGAACTATTACTTTTTTAAATTTGGTTCTCAATGCTACTCAGTGAGATTGCTATTACTATTCTCTGTGTTTTACAGAAGATAAAATTTTGTTCCTTGGAAAGGGTAACATGTGTAAGGTAACAAGGCTAGAGTTGATGGGATTGAAAATTTAGCTCTTTTTAATTCCAGGACTAGAGGACTTAACCATCAAATAATAATATATTATTAAATGAAAAATGTACAGACTTATTTATATCATATATTCCCACTTTTTCCTAAGTACAGTGAAATAATTGGTTAATGCCTAAAATTGCATTGAAGTTGTGTATTAAATATAAATAACTATTAGATAGTTCTTCCAAATAAATGTTTTCAAATTACACATTCTCTGAGATCATGTATACTACCCAGTCACCACTACATATTTATTATATCAAAAGAGTTCATGTTACTACTTAGATGGAAACAACCTCCTCATTTTCATTTATAATACCAAAAAACTAGTTTAAAGTTATACATTCAGGGAGGTTAATGGAGACTTAACAAGATAAATGTCTTATCCCTAAGTCTAAGTATTACTATTGATAAATTGGTGTGAAGATTAAGAATATGCTGCTTCTCTAAATCAATAATTTAGTTAAATATATAATATCTCAGTATTTTAATGGGATTAAATTACAAATATTATATGAAAAAATTCTGATATAACAAAATTATAAATCTGAGATTTAAAATACTTATATATCAAAATATCTGAATCATTAATCTCTATTAAAACACCAACTAGTCACGGCAACATGTATGACTATGTGTATTTGAATTGAATAAACATTCCTGCAAAAATCTGAGAAAGTATAATATTGAAGCTCTTTAATGCATATATTTCATGAGGGAAGTTGCAGCTTATGAAAAATTGTGTCACTTATCTCCAACAGGAAAGAGGAGTTTGTTTAATTATTGTTCTAGGAATCAAGGGACGTTGTTTGCAGCATTATGCAATCCATTATGTTTTCAAAACAAGTTATGTTTTGTTTATTCCTATTTTATTGAAGAAATTGGAAGAATATTTATGCACACTACAATCAGCCAAGTTTTTAATCTTAGAATGAGGGAAAATCTAGCTCATTAGAATTCTAAAATTCATCAGCTGAAATTTTGATTTGCAACATAATATCTGTTTTTCTATAAATTATGACTGGGAAATAAGCTGAAACTCAACATTTAGCTGCTATTTTAGCTGATTTCCTGATTGTGTTTTTTTCTTTCCATGAATAATTTTCAGTTGATCCTTCCTATGAATTCTTTTTAAAACTGGTGTAACTAGGAATCCATTAGTGTGACAGCTGAACAGAGGAGAATTTGCAGGTTCTGTTTAGTGATATTTGCCCCAGAGTAAATAATTACAATTCACATATCTGCTTTTTAATTCTAAAGAAAAGAAGCTGAGAATTAGACAGCTGTGCTGTCTCAATAAAATTAAGCACTTGAAATGAGGAAGTACTTAGTGTATTGGTCAGCCCTCTAGAAGAAATAGAATTACTGGTTCTCAAAATTCATGATACATCAGAATTATGTATCCAGGTGTCCAAGTAGAAGATTCTTATTGAGTAAATGTGCAGTGGAGCCCAGAAACATGCATTTTAAAAAGCTTATGTTGATAAAGGTGGTCCTCAGACCTCACTTACCCCTGGACCTTCCTGTATTCTGAACCTCCCAAGCAATATGAACTGCTCCTGGCTGTTTTCTATCTCAGGACCTTGGTGGATTCCAACAAATAAAAAAAAAAAAAAAGAAGAAGAAGAAAGAAGCCCATTGGTAAATGAATGGATAAAAAAGCTATGGTACATTTACACAATAGAATGCTATGCAGCAGAGAGAAAGAAGGAGCTCCTACCCTTTGCAACAGCTTGACAGAACTGGAGAGCATTATACTAGGTGAAATAGGCCAGGCTGTGAGGGACACATACCATTTGATCTCACCTTTAACAGGAACCTAATCAATAAAACAAACAAGCAAGCAAAATATAACCAAAGACACTGAAATTGAGAACAGACTGACAGTGACCAGAGGGGACAGGGGAGGGAATTTCAGGGGAAAAGGGGAAGGGTTTGCAGGAACAAGTATAAAGGACACATGGGCAATAACGGGGGGTGGAAATGGGAGGGAGGTGGGGAGGGCTGGGGAGTGTGCTGGGATGGGGTAAAAGGCAGAAAACTGTACTTGAACAACAATTAAACTTTTTAAAAAATTAAAAAAATGGAAAAAAATAAAGAAATCTAGGTAAGTGCACCCTATGGAATAAAAGGGTGGCAAGGAGAATGATGCTTGTTATTGCCAGAGTGGGGCAGCTCAAGCAGCCTGGGCAAGGCATTGTGATATTGAAGATAGGGCATATTTCCCATAAGCAAAAGTAGAGGGAAAGGGCATTTGAGGATAAAGCAACAGGTTGAACAAAAATACCATTTAGGTGTTCAAAGTATAGAATTTGTATTCAGGCCCGCCTGGGTTTATACCCCAGCTCTGCCTGGGTTTATACCCCAGCTTTATCATTGTATAATCTTTATCCACAGCTCTGTTTTCCATATCTCTCTCAACCCCTTATTTTCATATCTTAAATTATTATGCTCACATTACACTAGGTATAATATTTGCATGACTGAACATGATCAATTAAGATGATAGCTTGCCCTGGCTAGTGTGTCTCAGTTGGTTAGAATGTTGTTCCATGATAGAGAGGTTGCGAATCAGTTCCTGGTGGGGGTACCTGCCTGGGTTGCAGGTTCAATCCCCTGTTTAGGTATGTGAGATTCTGGGTCTGGGGGCATATGGAAGGCAGCCAATTGATACTTCTCTCTAGCATTGATGATTCTCTCTCCCTTTCTCTATATCTAGAAGCAATAAAGAACTGTACTCAGGTGAAGATTATGAAAAAATGTTATTTATCCTCACTTAAAGGGGCTTACCACTATATTCCTTTCCATTATTGTATGTAATTGTCTAGAGGATTAACCATTTTGTTTCACTTTTATTCTAAGATTCTGTTGTGAAATTTTGTCTCTTTCCTAAACATAAATGCTATGTGGTTGATTACTTGGTTACTATATAGCATTTTCATCTCAGGTTTCCAAATGTAAGTACTAATTTAAGTGAAAATCTTAGGTGCTTGTTACCACTGTTTTGAGTGATAACTGGATGAGTTATCTCAGTTCCCCAAAAACTCTCCTGTACCAAAATTTGGATGCCTCTGATATTCCATAGAATAATTTCAGGGAAGATCACACCTATTGAAAACAAGTAGATCAAAGATGGATTGATAGAACTAGCTACATTTGAGCTGAGCCTTAAGAGATGGGCAGGATTTCCACAGAGAAAGGATGTTCTAGAAAGAGGCAATAATAAGAACAAAAGTCTGATATAGAATCCAGAAACCTGTATTTTAAGTGAGCGAATTATGCAACTCTAATGCAGATGGTTCAAAGACATTAGTTTGAATAATAGTACTTGGATTCATTGCTTCTGTAGCAAAATTTAAACTAAAGGGTTCTGTTTGCTGGATGCATGTAGATATGCTATAATATATACAACTACTAGCTTAGTTTTGAACAGTGACTCTTTCCATATGACAGAAGAGGATGTGTGAAGGAGATTGGAGGCAATGACAGAACCCTCTACAATCTTTACAAAATGGGAAGATAGAAACATTACATTTAGTCCAAATAAAATTCAAAATGAAAGACCTATGGTTGGATTTTCAACAATTATTTATTTAGAACCTTCCAACTTTCAAACAAAAAATTCTTCTCCCTGTTTAATACACATGACATATTGCAAAAATAAATGAAAAATGGGCTTCTACCTCATGAGAACCTTGCTTCATACAGTTTCTGAAAAAAAGGCTCTGGTATTTCTCAACAGCTCTTGAATTAAAGAAATTTGTGCCTTCTGCCCTGAAATGCCAGGCTCAGAAAACACTTTCCCATAGTTTCAAATCTAATTAGAGTAGAAGGCTTTAGAAAGGATATAGTGAATATAAGAAACAAAAGCAAAAATCATAAATCTGGCCATCGTCCAGTTTTTAGTGCAAAACAAGGTAAAATACACATGCTAGTAGAGAGGCAAGCATGGCCCTGGGCTTTGATAAAGGACTCTCAGATAAAAGATGCTGCACAGCACAAGTGGTATGAATTGATGTCAGGATGACTTATCTTGCCCTTTTTCTGGTTCTTCATGGAACTTCCTCTGTGATCTTCTATATAAATCAAATAGACTACAGTAAAATAAACTAAGAATTGCATGCATGAAAAATCACACAAATGCCTTGCCTTATTACCTCACAATCAACCTATATGTTCTTCTACAAAGACAGTTCGTATTTGGTTTCTGTTTGTTTTGTACTTGTTGGCATACTGCTACGTAATTTTCTTCAAATTGTTCACTGGGATTGTGTCTTCTTTCCTCAACAGGACTGCAAACTCTTCAAGGCCAAAGGTCTTGCATGTGATTTCTTTGGTAGCTCCTCACATTTCAGAGCACAACATTCTTTTCACATGCCAGTGAAAGGCAGCCATGAATTCTTCTGCATTTTGTTCAGCTGAAAAAAGGTAGGGCCTAAGGTTAGGTGGCATGTTTCCTATTAATAAATTCGCAGCCTTGTCAGCGAGTACTTCAAACAAAAACGGTCTCTTCCCATAAGGGGTTTGTCAGGAAGATTAATTCATGTTTCCCTATTGGCTCTTGACAGTAACTGAAGTATTGTCATTTCTGTCTATACTTATGTTACTTTATGGTGACTTTTCACCTTACTGGGTAGGTTCACCTAATTTTAACAAAATATTTCTTCAAAGTGATAGAAGATTGTTTAGGGACTCTTTAATAATCACTTCATGCAAAAAGTGGATCCACTATTTCAGAACTGAAGGACAGCTCTAGAACTGTATGTGGGTCTTATATAAAAGACATTGATTAAGTTAGATCAGAAGTTTTTCATCCTTGGCTATAATTGCATGTAATCACTATTGTTCCACACAGTACATGAAATTGAAAATATAATGTGACAGAAGTTTTAAAGAAAAAAAATGTTCCTTAAAAGAAGAAAGTTTTTATATTGATAATACTATAAATAAAAATGCATTGAAAGACTTTGAAAAGGGGTAATAAAAATCCCTATTATCTCAAATCATAAATACAGTTTCATTCTTGAGGTTTTAGTTAAAATATTTCAAAGAGAAAGTCAAACTCAAACTTTGGTATTAAAAAAGAAAACTTAACAAGTGTGCTAACATGGGCTTGTGTTGAATAAATACTGCTTTGGTATAATTCTGATCTTGGAAATATTGCTCAGAGAGTTGAAAAACAATATCATGTAGAAAAATACATAATATTGTTACTCAGAGAAAGCTTTACAAGACCTACTTACCAAGTACAGGAATGAGTTAAGTTCCAAACAGTCACTGTTTTGCCTCTTTATGTCAAATGGAAAACCAGGGGAAGTACATCAAAGCATGAATCTAAAGCTTTAACATCTTAAGCATGGCATTGATTATTTTTCCAGGTCAAATTAAATTGCAAATCTATGAGCAATCTTGAGGACTACTGAACCCTAACTGTCTGATTCTAAGGCTGAATATAGATATAAAATGGGTTGACATTGTGTTCTACACTTAAAGAGCTTATCTGTCAATTAATTTTCAAGATTTTCTTTTATTTAGTTTATAAGGACAATTAAAATAGGACATGGGTGAGGAAATATAGTCACTATACTTATCCTGTAAATGTGCTCTACTTTTCATATGGAAATCTTTCACTAAATTGACAATAAAAGTAACAATCACCACATAACAGTGAAAACAAGATGACAGCAATAATGGCTAATATTTGTTAAGAACTTATTCTGTATTCAGGTTAGTGTGCCCACCAATTTGTATGCATTAGCTTCATAATTTTATATAATACTCTTAAATGATCTATTGTATCCTATTGTTATTGTATAATACCTTTAAAAATCCCATGGTACATTATTATTATTATCCCAGGTGTAGATGAGAGAGTTCCTAGGCCTAAAACTTTCAGCTATTAATGACAGAGCCAGAATACAAAATTGGGCCAGTTCAAACAAACTTTGCCTCAGTGGCCCATGGCTCAGAACACCATGATTTTCTGAATGTTGTTGAATAAATTACCCTTTGGCAATTCCATTCAATGGCTTGGCATCATGGGTATTATCCCAATGACCTTTATGGTGATGATTCCTTTTCCAGTTATGAATTTATAGATTGGTGTATTATGTCTCCAATCTATTCAAATCTCTACAGCATATTTACTATTATTATATCATTATCCTGTATGTAGATGAATTTCACAAAGTGTTCATATGTTTTCTTCCTGCAGAGAACTTGAAGAAATCAACAGTCAAGAACAAAGCTCTGCTAATTAGCTTGGAGCCTGTCTGTCTAATCGGGGCCATTAGCAAGGAAAATGAGAAGCAATCAATGAAAGGACTCTGTCTCAACAACACACAGAAAGGAACTGGCAAGATTTTAACAAACTAAATGTAACAACCAACACTCAAAAATCTCTGTGCATTTCAATGAAATGTGGATTTGGAATACTAAATCATGAATGTTTGCAGAGCCATTGACTAAAATATTATCTATATCTATATATATATATGCATGCATTTATATTTAAATATGTATTTATATATAAATATTTATGTGAAATATTATATATATTTATATTAAACTTAAACCTCATTGACCAAAAGAAGGAGACAGTTTAAAAGATCCAGCTAGCAGAGAGCCAAAGAAAATGAACAAAAACTCCTCTTGCTCTAATTCAGTGCTACTAGAAAGAATTCATAAGGATAAAACTCCATTTGACAGCCTGATAGCTAATAGAACATCAGGTAAACATGCACTTATACTTTAGTGATAGCAATTCAATGTTAATACTTTTACACATATTTATAGAAATTTATTTTATTTTAAAAATATGTTCAACTACTATAAAGGACACATGGACAAAACCAAGGGGGGGTGGAAGCAAGGGAGAGAGGTGGGTTTGGCTGGGGTGGGGGGGAGTGGTAGGGAGTAAATGCAGACAACTCTAATTGTACAATAATAAAGTAATTAAAAATATATGTTCAAGAAAACTACAGGACAAATTCAGCTTATCAAGACAAAAGAAAAATTGAACCACACTACTTTAAAGCAAAAATAAAATGTAAGATTTAATGCTGAAAAAATGGAAAACAGGATTCTACACTAAAAAGTTAAAGTGAATATATTATATAAGAAGAAACTTGAATGAATCATTTGGTAATGCCGATATATTTGAGATTTTCAATTAATATTTTGTTTAATACAAATGAATGTTTACAAGACTGTATTGAATCCATGTTATTCTGGGAAATAACAAGTAGACAGAGGGTAAAAATAGTGTTTACCAAAAGAACCAAAGAATGTTTTTTCCAATTATGTGGAATACTCTGCTTCACTGAACTTAAGATCATAAATGAGTTAGTAGCTACACTCTTTGAAAATGATGCCAATTGCATCGCAAGGGTCATCTCCTGGAAAAGTACAAAAAGCGTAATATATTTATTTTAAAGACATTTGTTTTTATTCAGACATAGCATGCATCTTGATTTAGGTAATACATAGTAAAGTGTAGGGGAAACTACAAGTTGTTCAATACAGAAGTAAAAGCTTATATACTTATAAGATGGGTTTAGTTTTCTGATCTTTTAGTCATTCATATTTACAATTTCTTTTTCTTATCATCGCTTTCTGAACGTTTCACACTCAAATTTATAAACCTCCACTAAACACTTCAGCTGTCAGAATTGCTTCTGGATTGTAGTGTTTCATTGATTCTTAT
The DNA here is from genome assembly GCA_004027735.1 of Carollia perspicillata. NCBI lineage: Eukaryota > Metazoa > Chordata > Mammalia > Chiroptera > Phyllostomidae > Carollia > Carollia perspicillata. The sequence continues at coordinate 35,795 of PVKM010002369.1, read as the reverse complement.
TCCCCATTTATTTATTTAATATTTAATAAATATTTAACAAAACCCATCTGCAAAATATAGTGCTAAGTGATAGAGGTATAATGATGAATGAATTAGGCAATGTTCTTTACCTTCTTACACCTGATCCTCTATTTGGGAATAAAGGTATTAATTTTAAAATTAAAAAATATATAATGAGATACATATTATCAAAAGTGGATGTTCATAAATGTTACTTCTCCAGATATGTATAAATAAAATAAGGATCAAATGTATTGTGAATAGATTATCAAAACAAAAGCAATCAGGATAGACTGAAAATGACAGTCTTAAAAGATTGTATACCACTTCATCATATTATATGTTGGCAGCACTCTGACTGCATAGAGCTGTGCATATGATGGGGAAGAGAGATCAGGGACCAAGATATTTAAATAGAATGGCATGATTATAAAACAAATTCGGTTGGTTTAGAAAGCCAAGGCAATCCTAGGAATATATAGGTACTAGAAGTTACGGAAACATTTTTCTGGACAGTTGTTCTATATTCATCTCCTCCCCTAAATTTTTTGGGGAGCACAGACTAAAACTTTATTGGATAATATTTATATTAATCACCACAGGTCTATAAACTCAGATTATGAAATATTCCATGCAGTAAAATGTATAGTATACTATGAAAATATATAACAGTGGGACTGAAGCCAATTTGAGAGTTCAGGGAAGGCTTACCTGAGGAAGAAAATTTAAACTGAAATATGAAGGAGTGCTACGAGTCACAGAAATGAATATTAATACCTGTAAAGGGGTTGGTTCTAAGCAGAAAAGATGGCATACACAAAGACCTGGTGTTAAGATAGGTCCAGGGATATGATTAAAGATTTAAAAAAATATCAGTATGCTTAAGGCAAAGACAAGTTACATGGGATATCATGAGACCCATATTAAAGACTAAGGTTTGCCCTGGCTGGTGTGGCTCAGTGGACTGATTGCCAGCCTATGAACCAAAATGTCACTTGTTCAATTCCCAGTCAGGGTACATGCCTGGGTTTCAGGCCACGTCCCCAGTAGGGGGTGTGTGAGAGGCAACAACACACAGATGTTTCTCTCCCTGCCTTCCTCCCTCCATTTATCTCTCTCTAAAAATAAATAAATAAAATATTTTTAAAAAGACTAAGGTTGTTACACTAAGATCAATTGCATCCTACAATCTATTCAAGATTGAAATATACATTTGAAATAATTTGTATATGCCTTCACAATAGGTCAGATTCCAAGTATTTAAAGACTTTTGTGTTGAGAGAATTCTAGTGGTCCATGAAATTTGTCATGGATATTTTGCCTTTGTTATCATATACTCATCACTAAATAAGTTCATATAATGATGTGTGTCAAATAACTAGCATACTATTTAACTGGACTAAGAAAGCATTTCGGATTAACATAGTTAATGAAAAGCCTCATAGAACAAGTAGAGGTTTATAATAGACCATTCTTCATGGTGTGGGTCCAGCTCCCACTCAGAGATGGACAGGACCCACACCCACATATAAGTTCTCCTGTGGGGAATCAGGCCTGCACTGTACCTAGACTGCTATGAGTTTTGCTTTTGCTAAAACTCTCTCACCCTGAATTGAGGCAGCAAACATTTACTGCATATCTTTAAAGTAACTTCCTGAAGTCTACGCTAAACCTCCCCAGTTTGGAGTGCAACGGGTTCAACCACTTTTCCCTTTGCATTTGCAAATATCCTTCTTTTGTGATGTGATTAGCGGCATCCTCTCCTTTGGTTTCCATAAAAGGTAAGCACCTGAAGTGAACCTCTACATAGTAAATGAGGACCATCATGTAATGTGCCCAGAAAAACAATAAAAGCTTGTCAAGGCAAGGGCTGAAGCTTTTTCTCCTCTTGAGAGGGAAGCTGCCCATCTCTTTTTCTCCACAGGAATCAGTAGTCCATGTGAATTTGTTTTGTCTCAGCTACAACACTATGGACCCCACCAGCTGTGTCCCACATCAGAATTTGAAACAGGGCTTCCAAGAAGCACATAATTTTGATAAGCATTATTGGAAGAGTGGTTGATGAGATGAGGGAGGGTATTTTCCTTGAAGACAACAGTATAGAAAACACAGATATGATAAAGTAAGTGGTGTGTTCTAAGCCTGGGAAATGAACATTTTGGAATTATTGAGATGAGTTATATGCCTACAGAGGAGGTCACAAGATCCTGAGCTAGAATGGTCATAGTAAGGATGGTATAACATAGGGATTCAGAAAACACACTTAGTGAAAAATTTATAGAACTTTGTGGTGAATTTCATATGAAGGGTTGAAGAGAAAGGGAAAAGCAAGCATTTACTTTGTACTTGAGCAATTAGGAAGATAACTATTAAATAGGAAATATTGTGATGTTTGTTATACTTCATGCAGTCTTTACTTTCATACAGTTTACAGTCACACAGTAAAATGTCTTTCTTTCACCTAAGTTGGACTTTTCTATGCCAGTTGACAAATAACAATTATGGATTATCACACGCTGGTATGACCTGCCAGCCAGTAATTTAGTTTGGGTGGCATCTTCATCTATGTCTGTAGAGCAGAACCTGTTGGTTGAATATTTAGTGTTGAATATTTAGATTCATTATAATTTTATTTGAAGAGAAAACTTCCCCATTTGTAATAGAAGCACAATTCACATGAATTAGTTGAAAAGAGATGAATATAAAAATCAAGTGGAATAAAATTTGTCTAAATTTCAAGGATTTCAATTTGGATTAAATTGTGAAAGGAAATCTTATTTAAAGTACATGGCACAAATATACCAATTAAATGTGTACATAAATAAGAGTTTTGTTTCAGTATTTTCATTTTTTTCTCTTTAAGAACTGAAGAACTTAATTAGTTTTTGGGCTTGTAACATATTTTTCCTGGTTATGTTTTCTCAATTATACATTATAGTAAAAGACGTACTGTAGGAAACTTAGGAACATAAATCAGGTTTTTTTTTGGAATATGAGATAATTTTATTTTAGTATGTAGAGTTTGAAGTGATAGTAAATATCAATGTAGAAATGACTAGTAAGCAATTATAAATATAAGACTAGAGTTCACATAGAATTAAAAGTTTGAGGAGTATATGGCCAATGGTATTTGGACCATGAGAATATAATTCAAATGATTAAAGAACTAACAGATACAAGAATATTGTTAGACATTACTCTTTCAATACTTACATAAATGAAATCTGCAAGGTTTTGGACTTCTGAGCAGCAGAGAATTGGAACCAAAATTACTTAAAAAAAAGCTAAAAGTCACATTTCTGTAAAACAGACATTAAAAATCTCTACCCACTGGCCTAGAGACTTACTAAGAAAGTTGGCCATCCTGAAAATTTTGTAAAAAAAAAGTCACCTGCAAGGAATCAGAATCCCAAACTTATACCACATGTGGACAAATATGACATTCATACCGTACAAAGATAATAAAATTTGCAAACAAACAAATTAATATAAAATTCACCTTAGAAACATTGAAAGCGATAGAGACTCAACAGAAGTCAATATGAAACTGCTTAAAACAAGTATGAACAATTCAGAGAATAAAAGAATGCCATAAAATAATTACTCTGAATTATGAGGTAACAGTTAAAATTGCACACTACTCATGAACGTTAACTACCATGAGACTGTAAGCAAGTAAAATAAATATAAGAAGTAACACATTGTGAACTATAAATCATGGAAAACATTAAAAGTCTTAAAATAAGCATTTTAAATGACTAAGATTTAAAAGGAGTAGATACCATAAAGAGAAGATCAAGACACCATAGCAAAAATGATAATCAAAAAGGAAAAATTTTAATTTTAATACATATTCTTTACTTTAATTTTTAAATATTTATTATTAACGTTACTACAGATGCTCCCATCCCCCCTTTTGCTTACCTCCTCCTAGCCCCAAAACTTTTCCCTCTGATTACCACCACACTGTTTGTGTACATAGGTGATACATATCTCTTCCTTGGCTAATCCCTTCACTCTCTTTTATTCAGTCCCCCCCCCCCGAGATCTGTCAGTCTTTGCCACGAATCTATACATCTGTTTCTGTTTTGTTCATCAGGGTTTTTTTTTTTTTTGTTGTTGTTGTTAATTAGATTCTACATATAAGTGAGACCATATGGTATTTGTCTTTCATCAATTGACTTGTTTCACTTAGCAAAATAATCTCCAGGTCTATTCACTGTTGTCAAAAAAAATAAAAGTTTCCTTCCTATGGCTGTGTAGCAATCCCACTTCTGGGAATATATCCTAAGAATCCTGAAACACTAATCAGAAAGAATATATGAACCTCTATGCTCATAGAAGCATTATTTATATAGCCAAGATTTATGATCAGACCAAGGGCCCATCAGGAGATGAGTGAATAAAAAAAGTGATACATTTACATAATGGAATACTATATTTCTATTAAAAAGATATTGTTGAAATAAAAATACAGGCATTTGAATAAATAACTTGAGGAAAAGAAAAAAGTAGATTAGACATAGTTTGAAAGGGACTTCATGAAATAGAATATAGATATGAGAAACTTATGCAGATTACAGCATAGAACATTACAGAAATAGATGATGTAAATGAAATCCAAGCAATATGGAGTACAATATGAGATAAAATCCAATCAAGTAGTACCTAACCAAATTTCTAGAAGAAGAAATAAAGATGAGAAAGTGACTGTATTCCAAAAATAATTGGCTGAGGAATTTCCAGAATTGAAGTAAGAAAAAACAGCTTAGCTTTAAAAATATATTAGATAACCCTGGCTAGTGTGGGTCAGTGAATTGAATGACAGTCTGCAAACTAAAGGGTCACCAGCTTGATTCCTGGTCAGGTCACATGCTTGGATTGCAGTCCAGGTCCCCAGCAGGGAGCACATGAGAGACAACCACACATTGATGTTTCTCTCCCTCTTTTTCCTTCCCCTCCTCTCTTTCTAAAAGTAAATAAAGAAAATATTTTTTAAAATACTATATAATGAACAAAATCTAAAAAAGTAAACCTACATCCTGACTCATGAATAAGTAAGTAAGTAAGTATCCAACACAAAGATAAAATCTTAATGCCTACCATAGAGGAAAGACTATCTACAATGTGAATTTAATCAGATTTATATAAGACTTCTTATCAACTAAAATAAATGTCACAAGTAAATGGAATAAGGTCTTCAAAGTTTTGAGAGAGCATAACTCTCAATTTAAAAGTGTAAACTCATCTAAGAGAGGTGAAAGAAGACATCCCTGTCTTGTTCCCTATCTTAAGGGGAACACTGGTAGTTTTTACCCATTGAGTATGATTCTGGCAGTGGGTTTATCATATATTGTCTTTATTATATTTAGGTATGTTCCCTATAACCCCACTTTACTGAGAGTTTTTATCATAAATTGGTGTTGGATTTTATCAAATGCTTTTTCCGCATCTATAGGTATGGCCATGTGGTCTTTATCCTTCATTTTGTTTACATGGTGGATCACATTTAATGATTTGCAAGTGTTGTGCCAATATTGCATTCTTGGAATAAATCCCACTTGATCATGGTGTATGAACTTTTTGATGCATTGCTGTATTAGGTTTGCTGATATTTTTTGAGGATTTTAGTGTGTATGTTCATCAGGGATATTGGCCTACAATTTTCTTTTTTGCAGTATATTTATCTGGTTTTTGAATTAGAAGAATGCTGGCTTTATAAAATGAGCTTGGGAGTCTTCCCTCCTCTTGAATTTTTTGAAATAGTTTGAGAAGGAAAGGTGTTAGTTCTTCTTGGAATGTTTGGTAACATTTGTCTGTGAGACCGTCTGGTCCAGGACTTTTATTTGTTGGGGATTTTTGGATTACTGCCTCAATTTCACTAGGTGTAATCTGTGTAATCAAATTCTTTGATTTTTCCTGATTTAGTTTTGGAAGATTTCTGGGAATATATCCAAAAGAACCCAACACACTAATTTGAAAGAACATAAACACCACTATTTATTTATAATCACCAAGATATGGAAGCAGCCCAAGTGTTCAGTAGATGAGTGGATAAAACAACTATGGGGCATTTATACAATGGAATACTACTCAGCCATAAAAAAGAAGAAAATTACCCTTTGAGACAGTATAGATGGACTTGGAGAACATTATGCTAAGTGAAATAAACCAATTAGAGAAAGACAAATACCATATGATTTCCCTGTTATGTGAAATCTAATGAACAAAGTGCACTAACAAGCAAAACAGGCAGAGTTATAGGTGGAGAGCAGGATGGCAGTGAAGCAGGGAGTTATGGGGTGGAAGGATTGAGTAAAAAGGAAAAAGTACTCATGGATATGGACAACAGTGTGATGGTTACAGGGGGTGGAGGGTATAAAGGGACTAAATGGTAATGAAAAAATAATAAAACAATTTAAGAAATAAATAAAAATAAACTATTTTAAAGTGTATTTAAGATAGAGATTAAAATAAAGAAATTTTCAAACCTACAATGTTTTAGAGATTATTGCTACAGAATATATATGAGTTGAAGGGAATGAAGTGTTGGGATTCAAGAACTATGGTGAAGGAAGAAATTGTTAAATTGTGTTAATAAATTTGCCTAATGGCTAACTCTGTAAAAAAGGTTAATAATAATGATGATGGTAATGATTACTGGGAAATATAAAGACAATGTACTTCTAACATGCTAGAAAGCAATAGTATGAAAATTGTAGGAGATGTTTGAGTCAAAGTATTCTAAGACCATTGTGGGGAAAAGGACATAAATCTGATTAATTATAATACCTTTAAGTTAAGTACACATGTACAAATATAAAGAAAGCCAGAAAAGTATCAGAAATATAAAACGTAAATTCCAAACAAGTAGAAAAGAGAACACATATGAAATATATGATAACAACTTAATCGATTTGATAGATCACAGGAAAGGATATAGTAGTGATGAGTCCAATTATGTAGTACTCACAACTAATAAAATTTTTAAACCATTTATTAAAAAAACAGTGGAAATACAATTCAGATATATGTTAATGAGAAAAAAAACTGCCAAAATATGAAAAGGATATACCACAATAGTGCAAATAGTATTAACCAATAGCAAACCAATGCATAGGATGGAATACTATACAGTTTATAAAACAAATATATTATCTCTCTATTTATCTTCTATTTATCTATCATTTGTCTATCCATCTTAACCTGTGTACAAAGAAAAAAAAGATTGTTTTTAAATATACAGAACTATATTTTAGTATTATATCATTTATGTAAGTTAAAATTTCCAAAGCATTTTATATTATGTATGAAAATACATACATATATGTGGTAACTTATGAAAACATGGAGTTGGGAAGCATATTGTGGGGATGTTAACTATAACAATAAGGTTTCATTTTTTTCTTAAAAAAAACATCAAAAGAAAATACAACAAATGAAGATGATATTATCATATTAATTAGTATTTACTCAGTACTTAGTATTACTCAGGCACTGTTCTAAACACTTTATTTTTTTAATATTTATTTATTTATTTATTTATTCATTCATTTGAGAGAAGGGAAGAGAAGGAAAGGATATATATATAGAGAGAATCATTAATGAGAGAGAGAAACATCAATTGGTCACCTCTCATATACACTCTAACCAGGGACTGATCTCACAACCTAGACATGCACCCTGACTGGGAATAAAACAGATGATCTTTTGTTCTGCAGGACAATGGCCACCCATCTGAGCCACACTGGTCAGGATTAAGCATGTTATATGTATTAAGTTATTTAATTTTTCCCTGTGAGGTTGGTATTTTAACTATGTATTGGATACTTGGGTATTTGTTTTATTACACTGTATAATTTTGTTTTAAATATTTAATACTGATAATAGTAAAATAAAATGTTCTGGTGGTTAGGATGTTATTGGTGGAAGTGGAGTTCTTGTGACACCATGAAGAAAAGAATTTCCTGAGACCCACACCAAAAGATGGGTTATTGCAGTGAACTTTATCAGTGATGGAAAATTAAGGGGGTTCCCTTCCTGACTTTCCAATGCCCCATCTCCATCCATCTTTCCATGGAAAAAGTCCAATCTTGTCTTCAGTGGGCTAAGATAAAGGCCACTGCCCAGAGTTTCTGCTCCATATTAAAGTTCAGTCCAGCCCATTCCTGGATGCAGCTCACTTAGCATGTATTTTCAGCTGCAGTCTATTGCTTTGGTACTCAGGCTCCCTCTTGGACCCTGCATCTGGAGTCTGCATGGCTGTGGGCCATGCAGCTACTAAAGCCACATGGTTGCTAAGTCCACATGGCCTTGGAAAGAACAGTTGAGTGCACTGTGTGAATGTGCATCATTGGGCAAAAAGGAGAAAGAGAGCTTCTTTGTTCCCCTGGGTTGTAACCAGGAGCATCTTCTAAATGACCATTCAACTTCCCAAACTTTCATGGGCGTTTGCTAGGTATACCCCCTAGTTAGACTAACAGGCCTCTTGGGTAAGGCACACCCCCCTGTAACTCCTAACAATCCAGTACCAGGTTGAGGGTGGTGAAGAAGAAGTGTTAATCCCCATGCAGAGCAGTTTTTTATACTATTTGGTGTGAAGCTGTAGTTTCCTTGCTAACCAAAGTAGGCTCATGCTCCCCATTTTATTAAGCTCCATGTCTAATTCCTTTTGCTCCCTTTTTGTGTTAATGAGTAGCTAAATATTAATGGTATCAAGAAGGTCATTGTTCAATTGTAAGACTTTAATTTCAATGGACAGAAATGAAGTTTTACAAAAAGAGTAAATTATAACAGGAGATTTACCAATGCATTTCCTTCCACTGCCACCCTGCATGCATGCAATATAGATACAAGAACCTACTTCCTAAACATAAAGGGTGTGTTTGTTATTTTATTTTTATTTCTACATGACACTCAGTAATGAGTTATAAATCAAACTGGTCTCAATAGATGTTGATTTAAATACAAAGGATAGGCAGATGATATATTTTAAGATCTATGCAAGAAAATTAGCAGCTATTTTTAGAAATATGCTATTTAAAAAGTCATTTCATTTAATTTTTTTCTCATTTTAAAGTATGATGTAATAATCTAGTGCATGCTCTCTTTCATTGCTAGAGATAATTCTACAGATCTATTTACAATAAAATATTAACTTTAAGGTGGGTCTGAAGAAGCAATACATTACTTATATTTATGAATGATAAAAATATGGTGAGTATGCAAATGCATTTGCAATATGCCAATATGGTTTGGGGTTTCATGTGCTAAGATACAACTACAGCATAAGAGGATGAAAATTGTCCTTAATTATCTAATTAAAATTTACTTTATACAAGGCATCTTACTATGTGCTTATTAATGTGCACTTGAACAAATTGAGCGCATCACTGAGAATTTTACCTGCTGGAACTTTAAATATTTTCTCTTGGCAAGATCAGGATAATGCTATTCCTGCTAATTCTGCATAACAAGTACCACTTTTGAAAGTCTAAATCAATAATCCTTACCACATTGAGAAACAATGGGAGAAACACAGACATCATCAAGACATCAGCAAACCAGATTTGTTTGCACATTGTAATCTTGAGGAAGCTATTTCTCCTTTCTAATGCTCTGGTTTTCTGGTCTGGAAACTGAAGGCATTAAACTAGATTATTCTGAAGATTTTGTCCAAGAATCATTTCAGAAAAATAATTATTTTCAAAGTCTTAATCTACATATTAAAATCTAGTTGTATTTTTGAAAACTAAACAATTATTTTATTTATCTACATAAAATTTATTGCGGTGACATTGGTTAATAAATTACATAGGTTGCAGGTGTAATGTTTTATAATACATCATCTGTATATTGTATTGTGTTTACCACACTAAGTCAAGTCTCCTTCACCTTTTCTCCCTTTTATCCTCTTCTTCCTCCCCCATCATCTTTCCCTCTGGTAATCATCAGACTGCTGTCTGTGTCTATGAGGTTTTTTTTCTTTGCTTAATTCTTTTACACATAGTCCCCTAATCTCCCTCCTGTCTGAGAGGTGTCAGTCTGTTCTCTGTATCTGTGAGTCTGTTTTTATTGTGTTTGTTAGTTTATTTTGTTCAGTAGATTCCAAATATAAGTGAGATCATATGGTACTTGTCTTTCTCTGACTGGATTATTTCACTTAGCATAATATTCTCCAAGACCATCCACCCTGTCACAAGATATATTTTCTTTTCCTTACAAGCCAGTAGTGATAGAACTGCCTTATGACTCAATGATTCCATTTCTGGGAATATATCTGAGAACATTGGAATATATCTGAAAACATTGGAAACACTTATGTTCACTGCAGTGTTATTTACAATAGCCAAAATTTGGAAGCAGATCAAGTACCCATCAGTAAATGAGTGGATAAAAAAGCTGTGATACATTTATGCAATTTTATTTTAAAGTGTTGAAAGTTACATAAAAATAAGACAGCAGACCCAGTGTTACATATTGATAATATGTAACAATAGAAGAGCTAGGCTTCTGTGACTTTTAATATCTGAAAACTTCATTTTATATAACTCTAACAAAATGTTTTTAATATGCCTATGATAAATTTTATATACAGAATAACATGAGAGGATGCTGGAAATTTGTGTTGTGTACGTAGAATCTATTGGATTGAATAAATAATTTGATTAATAATGAATATGTATTAGCAGCACCTGCACTACTTCAAACATCAATCAATTGCTTGAGTAATGACTTTTGGAGGGATAAGAAACAAAGTTTATAAAAAGGAAGTCTAAGTAAGACACCTGAAGGTGGCATAACAATTGCACTCAAGAATCTGTGCTTTTGCCCTAATACAAATAAGTCATGGCTACATTATCCAGTTATCCAAATAGATTTACAGTTATGTAGAAAATATAAGCATGTCTCTCTTTCTTTATTTGAGATTTATTCTGCCATGGAGTTCTCTATCTGTGCTTTCTGTGGAAGTAATAATTCTCTTTCATGTATGGGTACTTTATAGATAACAAATCAAATAATTAACTTCATCTACATAACTGCTAGACAAAGTAGGCACACATTTTCTCATTTCACAGCCATAGAAATAAAAGCTTACAAACCTTAAACTCTGTGGTAAGTGACAGAACCAGGATAAGAATTGAGGTCAGACTGCCTCAACAATCTATACATTAAATTGCTTCCTATATAGCCATCATGAGCAAACCCCTTTTAATGAAAGTGTTTTACTCACATCAAAAAACATTTCCTTTAAGAGCAATGGCAAAATCTATTTTTATCAGGAGATATTAATTCCCTATTCTTTTTGGAGGAGGAGTGGGCATTTTATTCAGCTCTTGTCTTTCTCTGGCTCAGTCTGCCTTCTGAAAAAGTGCATTCTGTTCTTCTCTCTAAATTATATGATGAATCTGAAGAGAATGGCTGTCTCTAAAGTGGATGGATGACAGTTATTGAGAGCTGTTTGTGATTGGGTTGACAAATCTAAGTGATTTTGTGGAATGAATGCTAGCCAGCAGTTATAACTGTAATTCATATTCTTCAATTTAGCTCTTAATTAGCAAAAATACTGACATGCTGATCTTGATTTTTCTCACTCTGGAATGTATTTCTCAATTGATTCCAAGTGTAGAAGAACAATGGGATGCAATTTTGGAGCTCACTAAAACACTATCCCTGGCATTACTTTAATAATTATTTTTCTGATTATTTATATTATGAAGATAATACTGGACACTTAGAAAACAGAGATAAATAAGACACTTTCCTATGTATATAGCAAGAAATACATACGATTTAATATCCAGTATCTCTGACCCAAATAACAGTATTCATCTCCCTGTTTACTATTTCTTTTTAAAAATATTTTATTTATTTTTAGAGAGAGGGGAAGGAAAGGAGAAAGAGTGGGAGAGAAACCTCAGTGTGTGATTGCCTTTCATATGTCCCCTACTGGGGGCCTGGCCTGCAACCCAGGCATGTGCCCTGGCTGGGAGTCGAACTGGTGACCCTTTGCTTCACAGGCTCATGCTCAATCCACTGAGCTACACCAGCCAGGGCCCTGTTTACTATTTCTTACCACCTCACAGAAGGTGTTCAATAGCTCCAATGAAATTTTCATTCAAATAAAGGGCTTATGAATGGCTCATGACAGGACTTCACTAAGAACCAAATATTTGATGGATTAACTGCAATTTACACTGCAGGTCAAGGCATATCTAGCCACAGAAAATGCAAGGTATCCCAGAAAAATAGGCCATTGCTATTAAGGAGGACTAGCAAGACACATTAAAGAGATATGGGTAATAATACCTGATATAAGAACAACATTATGTAAGGATAATTTAATGAATAAGTGTGAGTTGAGGCAGTCTAGCAGTAGACCTGTGTTAGTTGAGATCCAGCCTGGGAACTGAAGTAGGATTGCAGTCTCTTGGATGATAGAATAGAGTAAAACATGCCCTTATCTAGTCTCAGAGTTAGTGACACAAGCATGGAAAAAAGACAATCCCATTCCTAGATGGCACGGTTGGTTGAAAGGAAAGGAGAAAAATATCAGTATTAGCACTAAGATACAAGGTTGGAAAGACAAATCTGACTGGTTATTACACCCATAGTTTCTAATAGAATCTAATTCAGGGCTGATTCTGAAAATTGGAGATATATTGTCCTAGCTCTGAAGACTAAGCTAGGGAGCCAGGGAAATAATTACTACAATGTCTTGGGCAATATCATGTTTCTAGTAGGTAATGGTGAGCATTTAGTAGAAAAATAGTGTCAAAATATGGAAGGGAAAAAACCTGGATTAGCAGATAGCAAATATAGATTGTAAACTGACTCAGCTAATAAATAGTTGACTAATCTTGGGCAAATCACTTTAGCTTCCTGGAATTCATTTTTGTTGTATATATAGGAAAGGATTTGAACTATATAAATCAGTTTTCATTTTATAATTTTAACATTCTATGATAATAGTATAATGACTTGTATCTACTCTATGTTTTTCTGTTAGGATAGGGTATTATGAGCTGAAAGGCAAATTCTACCTGAAACCGGACCATGCTTTTACAAGTAACCCAATATCTGGACTGTATTTTTATTCAGTTATACACATCTTGCTGATACCACTAAAAATGATACTCTTATTTTTACTTCTTTGTGTGGCCCCTCTTTTATGTCAAGCTTAAAATGATGTCAGTGGATCTACAATGCAATGCAGAATGAGTTTTTGTTCTGCTTGCTTATTTGCAACTGAAATCAGAATTTTATATTTCTTTGAAAATGGAGATAGTGCTTAGCATCAAACATCAACATTTATAATATTAGTGGGTAATCATTAAAACGTTTTTGGATATGCTTCCTTAACTAGTGAATACTTTATTTTCCCTCTGAAATTTATCCCAACTACTATGGTTTATCTCATTTTAGATTTCCAGACTTGCTTTAGAAATACTTAAAGAATGAAATATATCCACCATTTTCATCTGCCAGGTGCAGAAAAGAAAGTGAATCCATTTTTATCTTGCTGGTTGGTTTGTACCCTTTTAATGTTTTATGTTAGTTAGTTTGGGAAGATTTGCTGGCCAACAATGCTCTTCTTGTTTGGCAAAATTACATCTGTTGGGTAACACTATCTATGCCTTACTTGACAATGCTTTACAATTTATAGCATTGTATTGATTATGCCATAACATCCATTTAGTAAGCCTTGCAAGTTCTTGACTCAGTGTGACAAGGAAATAACACAAATATTTCATACCACTGATTGCTCTTGGGTTTCCACTAAATCATCTTATTCTTCCTTTGCAGAGTAAAGACACCTCACAACTATCTATCATTTCCTAATGTTTAGACTCTATAGTTAAATGCCAGCAATTGAGTTTAATTTTGAAATATATATTTTTATTAAAATCCATCAACACAATAATTCCTTGATTTTTGATTTCTAAAAATGGTAAAGTATTAAGAGAATCATATGGTACTGTATGAATTGAGTCTTATTTCATTTGACTGTTAGGAAATGATCTTCTAAAGTCAATAGTATAGAACACACAGATTATGAGAGACAAAAGAATAAATGTGTTCTAACATAGTTTATAAATATTAATATTTCCAATTTACATTATCTCAAGGGCCCCTTTGATGAATATTTAATTATTATTACATTAATATATTATCTTACCTGTTGTACTTGTGGCTCAAGTTCTGAAAAACTGTAGTCTCATAAATTTGATATGGCATATAGACCATATATATAAAAAATAGGATGTCTTCTGTTATCTCTCATTTATTGTCATCTCCTATTTTATTGTTCACAAGAATAGCAATCCTCAAACTTTGTTTCTACAGATCTGTGCATATTTATATAAGGTATATTCAGAAGTGGCAGAAAACATTAATTATCATTAGTGTGAAAATGATGGAAAACTAAATTATATGATTATGAAAGGAACTTTATAACATATTACTTATATACTTTAACCTATAACATTAACAGTATTTTGTCCTAAAAAGGCTTTTAAAATTGATTTCATTTCCATGAAACAAAGGTATTGGTTTTGGTTTTCATTTATTTATACATCTAGTATTGTGAGGCAACATACTAAGAGTTGAAGTACATGAATGATGCACTCAATACTTATTTGGTGCATAAATGTATGGAAAATAGAGTGTCTGTCATTAAGGAGCTTAGAGTATCATGAGTGACAGAAATAGGTACACACACAATGATAATACAGGGTATTATTAAAATACATTAAAGAGACCCCTGATGTAGAGTTAAGTTGTAATGAAAAGTTTTATGTATAAACTGTTTTTAAGTGGATAAGTGAAAGATGAATAGCGATTTGCTGACTGATGGCAGTAGAATGGCATAAGGGAAAGGTGAAAACTTCCAGTCCAAAGGAATACCTTACATTCCTAGAATTTAGTGAGATCATGGTGCATTTGAAGACCTGTCTCTTAAACTAAGTATTATCAACTTAGTAATCAATAATGTGCAATACATATATATGAACATATCCAGACTCATTTGTCTTTCATCCCTTTCCTATTTTTGGTTTAATCTAGTTTCCCATAGTTAGTCTCATGAACAATAAAGAAGCTACTTAAGAGAGAATACACTATGGCTAAATGCTTCACGCACATTAACAAGTTAGCTATGTCTTAGGATGACCTTGTTATCTGCATTGGTCTAGAGGAGGAAAAATATTAAAGAAACTAAATAAGGGTAGCATTTCAATATATGTGCATAGATTACATACAGAAAGTAAGACTGTGATAACCAGTGACATTTATAGAATATTGTGGTCAATTGAGTACCTTCACTTGTTTTATTCCTTTTTGGATTTACAGTAACTGTGAAGGACAGGAGAGGATAGGTATGTAACTCTGATTGAGTCTAGGGTGCTTTCTCAACAGTACATCTAAGGACTCAAACTAGGTCTTCTGACAAGGATTATTTTTTATCATAAAACCTTAACTCTCCATATCTCCCTGAAGCAATTGGGTAAGTCATCAGAATATTTGGTTGCTTGCTATTTCCCACTATATCTTTCCTATGTGGAAATAAATGTATAATCTGCCATACAACCTATCACGATCCAAGAATGTATGACTTGGAAACAGACTATTATAAGCATCAAAATATCTATTGTAGCCCAAGAATTGTGTGAGGTTCTAAAAAGTTTGCATGGAAAAGAAGCAAAGCAGAATTAGTAAATAAACATATATGAAATTCCTGGAAAATCAATCATGTGTAACTAACAAAACTATAGTAGGAATTGAAATCCATATTAAAAATATTAGGTTTTGAGAAGGCAGTCCATTAATTCACATATTGTTTAGATCCAGATAATGAGTTTTTGAGCAAGTGCAATTCATTTGTTGCCTTTAGGAACTAAAAAATGGTCAAATTTCCTGGAAAAACAAGTAGAAAATGTTGAATTTTAATGACAATAAAACACAATTAGAAAATAATTATACTTAAAGAAAAATCAGCTCATCAGTTCTATTTGTAAAATTTGGATTATTTTTGTCTCTCCCAACCAACACATGGTGCTGTCTCAAACTCTTCTAGTCTGCTAGAAGAAGGCATCATTGATTCTACTAATATTATTACATTAAAAAATCTATGAGGACTTTTTATTTCACAAAAATTACAAAATTGCTATAGCTAGTCACAAAAAATAAAATGGCTCACCAAAGTATCAAGGGAGGTTTTTCATTTCAGTTTAAATGGATAACAAGCAGGATTTATTTCAATTTATCAGTAAAACAAAATAAAAAAGCTTAAGGTTGTAAAATGTATACATGGGAAATGTTGGAGACAATTGTTGATAGCACCAGTCTGCTAATTGGTTCAATCCATGGGAATTGCTACAATTCAAATATGCCAGCTTTTTAAGCAACACAGGTTTTTAAAGTTTGTAGTGTTATAAGTTAAGATTACACAGGGTATCCTCTGAACAAAACCCCAGATATATTCATGTTATAAACAGCAGACTTGCTGCTGCTGCCACTCAACTGTCCACATACAAATGAATGGTTTTAGGGAGTGAAGGCAGCTTTGGAAGATCATGTTAAATGTAACATTTTAATGCACTGAATTAACAAAAAAAGATAAAATGTGTATGATCTTATCAATAGATGAAGAAAGAGCATTTGGTGAGATACAACATCCATTTATGACTACAACATACAATAAAATGGGTATAGAAGGAAAGTGCATCAACATAATAAAGGCTATATGCGGCAAACCCTCAGCTGATGACATACTCGATGGTGAAAAACTGAAAGCTTTTACTCTAAAATCATGAGCAAAACAAGGATATCCACTCTCACCACTGTTATTAAACTGGAAGTTTAATAATAAAAGTACTGGAAGTCCTATCAGGAACAATCAGGCAAAAGAAAGAAAAGCCATCCAAACTGTGAATAAATACATAAAAGTATCACACTCTTCAGAAGTCATGATTCTTTATATAAGCAAACCTAAAGATAATACTTCACACACACACACACACACACACACACACACACAAACCATTAGAAACAATGAACAAATAGAGTGCAATTGCAGGATACAAAATTAATGTACAAAAATGCACTGCATTGATATAACAATTATTTTTCAGAAAAAGAAGTGAAATAAACAACTCCTTTTGCAATTTCAACAAAAATAATAAAATACCTAGGAATAAACTTAAAGGATGTAAAGGGCCTATATACTGAAAACTACAAAGCATTAAAAGAGATTGAAAAAGGAAAGAAAATAGAAAGATATTCTACATTCATAGATAGAGAAAATCAATACAGTTAAAATGCCATATTACCCAAAGCAATATACAGATGTAATGCAATTCCCATCAAACTCCCAATGCCATTTTTAAAAGAACAAAACCATCATTTGAAGTGTACGGAAACACAAAAGATCCCAAATAGCCAAAATAATCCTCAGAAAAAAAAAACAATGAAGGTATCACATACCTGACTTCAAATTATTCTACAGAGCAATGATAATGAAAACAGCATGGCATTGGCAGAAAAACAGACATAGAAGCCAAGGGAACAGAACTGAGAGCCGAGAGATAAAACCACTTGTATATGTGCAAACAATTGCTATCAAAGAAGCCAAAAGATGCAATGGAGAAAAGAAAGTACCTTCAATAAATGGTGCTGGGAAAATTGGAATGACACATACAAAACATGAAACTATACTACAGAATGTCCCTATGTACTAAAATTAATTCAAAATGGATCAAAGACAGAAATATAAGATCTGAAAGAATAAATTACATAGAAAAAAACATAGGGACTAAACTTATTGACCTTGGTCTTAGAGAAGATTTTCTGAATTTGACCCCAAAGCCAGAGAAGTAAAGACAACAACAAATGAATGGGACTATACCAAACTAAAAAGCTTCTTTGCAGAAAAAGAAATAGCCAACAAAACAAGAAGGCAATCAAACAAATGGGAGACAATATTTGCAAACAACTGTTCTAACAAGGGATTAAATCAAAAATATATAAATAGCTCATACAACTCAACATGAAACAAATAATCCAATTAAATAATGGACAGAGTCCCTGAACAGACACTTCTCCAAAGAAAACATGCAAAAGGGCAACTGATATATGAACAGGTGCTCAACTTCACTCACTATTAGGGAAATGCAACTCAAAACTACAATGATACCTGTTAGAATGGCTGTTATCAACAAGACAGGCAATAACAAGTGTTGGAGAGTTTGTGGGGAAAAGGAACCCTCATTTACAGCAGGTAGGAATGTAAACTGGCATAGACACTGTAGAAAACAGTGTAGGGGTTACTCAAAATATTAAGAATAGAATTACTGTATAATCCAGAAATCCCTCTTTTGGGTATCCACCCCAAAATGTTTCAAAACATATTTGCAAAGATATGTGTATCCTTATGTTCATTGCTGCATTATTCACTGTCTCTAAGACAAAGAAACAACCAAAGTGCCCTTTGATGAATGATTGGATAAAGAAGACACTGTGCACACATACTATGGAATACCACTCAGACAAGAGAATATGAAATAATGCCATTTGCAACAATAATGATGGACCTTGTGGATATTATATTAAGTGAAATAAGTCAGTCAGAAGAAGTAAATAACCATATGATTGTACTCATGTGGTATATAAAAATGAAACTCACAGACACAGATGATAGTATGGTGATTACAAGAGGGAAGAGAGGTGAGAAGTAGTAAAGGTAAGGGGGCCAAATATATGGTGACAGAAGAAAATATGACTTTAGGTTGTTGGCATACAGTGAAATATACAGACTATGTATCAAAGAATTTTAAAGTTGAAACCTATATAATCTTATGAGCCAACATCACCCCAGCAAATTTAATTTAAAAACACCAGTTCAAAAGAACCTATGCACCCCAATGTTCATAGTAGCACAATTTACACTAGTCAGGTGTCGGAAGCAACCTGAGTGCCAATCAGTAAACAGCTTAATCAATTCTGCTGTTGTTTCCCTGTAAGTTGTTCTTTATTTCAATTAGTGAATGCTTCATTTCTGACTGGGTCTTTTTTATGCTGCTGAGGTCTTCACTAAGTTCCTTGAGTGTCCTTATAACCAGTGTCTTGAACTCTGCATCTGATAAATAGCTCATCTCCATTTCATTTACCTTATCCTGGAGTTTTGATCTGTTATTCCATTTGGGTCATGTTTCTTTGTCTCCTCATTTTGGAAGCCTCCCTGTGTCTGTTTCTATGCATTACGTAGAGCTGCTTTGACTCTGTGTCTTGATAGTGTGGCCTAATGTAGTAGGTGTCCTGTAGGGTCCAGTGGCATATCTTCCCCTGTCATCCAAGCTGGGTATTGGAGGTGCACCCTTCATGAGGGCTGACTACAAGCTCCTCTTATAGTTGAGCCTTCATTGCTATTGGCAGATCAATGGGAGGCATTTAGCCAGGCCAGTCAAATGCAAGGACTGGCTTTGACCACTGACCACCAACCTCCACCCTCCATGGAGGATCAGCTATGCAAGGACAGGGTGGTGGTGTTCCAACTTGGTCTATAGTGGTCCACTGGCTATGCTGGCCCTGGGGTTTCTTGGGTGGTGCAGGCCAAGGTCAACTCCAACCTGTGCCTGGGGTACCCTGTCTGAGCTGTAAAGATGCTAGGACTCTCTGAAGCCAGCTGTTGCTTGTTTTGACAGGATTTTGAACCAAGACCTGCCATGCATATAGAAAAGCAGCTTGGATGGCCCCATAATTTGGGTGGGGCGGAGTCTCTGGGATCTCCAAAGCAGGTCAAACAGTGTTAGCCACATTGCTGGAGTCTGAGATATGGCACCAGCTTGCCGCCTCTGTCAGGGCAATGTTTAGTGAAGGGACAATGGCCCCTGCTCGCCTTAATGCCAGACCCTTCAGTTTCTCCCTCTGTAACTTTGGTGCCTTTCCAATTGCTACCCTGGTGCTGGAGCTCAGTCAGAGAGAGTAAGTCTGAGTAGGTGAGCCTGTGTGTGGATTATTTAAAGGGAACTGCTTGGGGCTTCAGCAGTTTCTTCTGACTAAATCACCACTGGTTTTTCGCAGCCAGAAGTTGTGAGGACTTATCATTTTGCACTTGAATCCTGGGGTGGGGGGCCTAGTGTGGGTCTGAGACTCCTCACTCCAAAGATGTCCCTTCAGCATTTTTATCCACATAGTGAAGGATCAGCCCATTCAGTGTCTGCACCTCTCCTACAAGTCAGGATGAGTGTAACTTCTTTAATTCCGAAGTTGTCAGACTTCCATTCAACCAGACATCCATTCAACTTGATTTCTGACAGTTCTGAGTGATGGTTGTTCTGTACTTTTGTTGTCATTTTGATGTGATTGTGCCAAGAGGTGAGCCATATCTTCCTATGCCATGATCTTGACTGGAAGTCTTAGGAATTAAAACAAAACTTTAAACAGTTATGAATGAATGGTGTGAACATTGAGATAATGTCATTTTAAAGTGTAATTTATACACTCTAAAATACTGTACTTGTTATGTGTCTTTGAATTTGCTAAAATGTATGTGGTATAAATTTCCAATTAGGGATGATTATTTACAAAAATTTTGAATTATCATCTCACCTATATTTTAGTTCTAAATTGAAATGTAATTTGACAAAGCAAACAGGTCAATCCATATAAATGCATTGAAATACCTGATCTCTATTACACAATTGAGAGATATTTGGAATATTCTAATTAACTACATTGTATTAATGGTCATAAGAACCCACAAAATAAAGTATTACTTATTAGATAAAGAAATGAATAGCTTATTTGAAGGATATGCAAACAATGATCTGCCTGGAATCCTGTATTTTTGTGACAACTAGCAATTGCACATTTATTGATGCATATAACTTATCATCTTTACACTAAAAGTATATAGATGAATATTTTTATCATCAACACTGTCTATATAAATCTCATGTGAAAAATCAAGGAATATAACATATTCTTCAACTATTTTATTGCTTCTAGTTTTCAATGCTTATGGGGCCTTATATTTTTAGGTTTTAATTAGTTTTCCCTTATATACACAAGAATTTTCTCCTGGTTGCTTGTTATTTTATTAGAAAAAATATACTGTGGTAGAGAGAGGTAAAGAATCTAGTTAAAGTTTAAAAGAGTAAATATCATGATTTCTATCACATGGTAGGAAATTAGTAAATGTTTAGTAACTTGCTAATCATACCTAGATTGAAAAATACTAAATGAACAATAATGATTCTTGATCCCTTTTTTATTACATGTTTATTCTTCCCCATGACATGAAGAAAGTAAACTTTTCTCAAGTATAATTAGATAAGCACTATCCCTAGTGGACCACAATTCTACTGACTTTCTATTTCTATTGCAATGTTTTCAAATATCCCAGCTGCTTTCTTCCCCTTGTGTCATGCTCAATCTTCTTTCATGCATTTATACTGGGTTAAGAGATAATAACATAATATAACATGACTGATACAAGTGAACATGACTCATTACTATATTTTATATCAGCCTAGGAAAATTTAATTAGTTTTGGTTAGAAAAACTGTTTTTGGAGTGATACCTTTCTCTGATCTTTTACTTTGAATATGCATTAGGCTGTAGTAAGGACTTCAAAGTCTATATAGAAACCCACGTGATGCATTATATCTCGCTTAACTAAACACCTTTATACATTTATTTAAGACTTTTTTCTATTCGTGTAGAAGAAAAGTTTGAGTTTTTAGATACCATACAAATTATAAATAAAAATCAATATTCAAATTATGGCCTTTGTTTGGGATGCAGTTTAAAAAATTTTTTTGGTACGTGGGAGTACAAGTTTAATATAACCAATGCACAAAGCTAATTATAAGGATGTTGTCTTGAGTTATTTAAAACACATTTTCTCTAAATCCCAAAGCAAGAGTTCTTTTCTTGAGCCACCATATTCAGGCATGTTTTACTGGATATATTGCAACAGACTAAAGATCAAATAAAGTATAAATTCCTAAATCTAAATTCACATGGATTAGGTAAATTCAGCTATATGTTAACCCAAGTAATACAAAGAACTGCCTTTAGAATTTGAATTGCCTGGAGATGTGCTCCTTCTTTGCCCCATATATTGAGGAAATATTCTGTGTTGCATACTAATATGTTAAAAACAGTTTAAACTTTTTAACTGTATGAAAAGTATTGAAGAAAAAATTGGAGACACTTCCTCACACTAACCTGGTGACCATAACAAAAGATCTATTGGAGCTCAGATTTTGGGTGAGACCAGATAAATTAGTTAACTCTGTTACTACTCTTTTACTCTTGACAGTGTTCTACAGACTCAATTTGAGAAACAGTAACTGGACTGAAGAAGATTTTTGCTCAAACCCCAATAAATTAATTTTAGTGATAGTTTTCCTTGAATAATAATAATAAAAAATAATAATGTTCTAGGGCAGGATTGTGTCCAGTGTAGTCATGTGTGGAATGCTTATTATTATTATTATTATTATTATTATTATTATTACTATTATTATTACTTTATTTTTATTGTTGACACTATTAGAGATGTCCTCATTCTCCTCTCTTTTTCCCACTTTCTCCCAGCCCCCACCTCCCTTCCATCTGGCCATCACCTCACCATTGTCTGTGTCTATGGGTTATATATATATATGTTCTTTGGCTAATCTCTTCACCTTTCTTCCAGTCCCCCCTTCCTTTTCCCTGTGGGATTATTATTAGGAAGGATTATACATTCTGGTCAAAAATGTTAATTTGATATAAACCTCTATGTACAGAGTATGAATTTCCCTTAACTATTTTCAAACTAATTCATTATATATTTTCACACAGCATTTGTTAAGGTGATATAAAATTTAGTCATTATTTAAAAAATTCTACTGTATCTACTACAGAAATTTGGTAACCCAAGACAAATACACTTTCAAAATATTTATTCAGTAAATGAATGCTTTTCTATAGCTCCTTTAAGAAGTAATGTTAGTTGAATTTCCTTTTTGGACACTCTTTTAGCCACTCTGATTAATATCTATTTTATTTAAATTACCTCATTTCTACTTATTTATCCAATTTGTAATAATGTCTTCATTTTTTATAAATTATAAATGTTATTCATCTTCTAGCAACTAGTTGTACTTCACAGGCCCAATACAGACAATATGAGTTATTTCTTTTTAAAAAATATTTTATTTATTTATTTTTAGAGAGAGGGAAGGGAAGGAGAAAGAGTGGGAGAGAAACATCAATGTGTGGTTGCCTTTAATGTGTCCCCTATTGGGACCTCGCCTGCAACCCAGGCATGTGCCCTGACTGGGAATCGAACTGGTGACCCTTTGCTTCACAGATCCGTGCTGAATCCACTGAGCTACACCAGCCAGGGCATGAGTTATTACTTTTATTTACAATAATCTGAAAGAAAATAAACTAAAAGGAAAATTATGAAGCTAATTTTAAAAAAGTGACACAAAGACTAATACTTATTATATTTGATGTTTATTTGACTTATGAGTTTCATCTCTGAACTACTATTTTTCTAGCTTAGTTTTCTTAGTACCCTTTAAGTCACAAGACATTTTATCTCAATTTATGTTTTTCCAACTGAAAGTAATACAACCTTTATTTTTGTAACAAAGCACTTCTTTGTGTTTTGCTCTTTCCCTGGTAGAGTCTTTCAGTCTTCTTAATACTTTTTTTGTTTCCCACTGCACAAAAGAAAGATGAACAATTTCTTCCAAATTAAATAAATATTTGGACAAAATCCCAAACAATTCCTCATTGCATCTTGAGCCAAATAATGCAAAGATAAGGAATAAAATTTAATATTTTGGTAACATTTTACTGAATTATCCATTTTTAAACATAGATTAGGCAATAAAGTACACTGATTATAAGCCAGACGGAAGATGATCTCAGATGTCTCACCACCTCCTATACTTTTTTCAGTGCACCAGTCACATTATTCACAAGAAAAAACAACTAACTATCTGGTCTGCCAATCAAAAGAGTGTAAAATGTCAAAAGAAAATACTTCTGATTTTGTATGCATATGAATTACAGAATCTACTTCTAAGAAGATGCTTTATAAGTCAGTGACTTCCACCTTAATTTCTGTTTACAGTGTAATACTGGAAAAACATATAAGTAGTGTGGGCACAGTTCTAGATCCCTTTTATAAAAAGTGTGATAACTGTTGTCCCCAATTCCAATTAAGTGACCTGAAATAAAAAGTGTTTTGAGATTCTTAGTGAATTGTTCTTTCCACAAAATGAACTCCAAATTTTTTCAAGCCATACCCTGAGATAAAATATTTCTTAAATGTCAGTGTTATCATTATTGTCATTATTGTTATTTTAATTAATATATTTCTAAATTTGTACCCTCCTTTGTTGTTCTCAGAGTATATGTTCACATGAGTCAATTTAGCATATCAATGGACAATAATAGAACTGACAATAGAAAAATAAAGACTTGGACCCCTTAGGTGAATCACTTTATACTATAACACTTGGGGTGATAGTGAATTTAATGATTTAAAAACTACTTTCCAAGTTTCTGGGCAAGATGATGGGGTAGGTAAACACTATGCTTGCTTTTTTCCACTACCACATCAAAATTACAACTAAACCACAGAACAACCATCATGGAGAACTGCCTGAACTCTAGCTTAACAGAAGTATTATTACAAAGGATATACAGGAAAAGCCACATCAAGACTAGTAGGAGTAGCGGAGATTTGGAACAGGGTGGCTTCATATCCATGTGTGGTAATTAAAAATCAAGAGGCATATCTTCTTAATCTTTAAGAAGGTCACACACAACCCACAAAAGGAACACAATGGAGCACCCAACTCAGACGGACAGGGAAACTACTCCACTGGGCCTCACAGAACACCTACTACATAATGTTATTTTATCAAGTTCAGGATATGTAGCGGCAGCTGTACCTAATATATAGAAACAAACATAGAGAGGCAGCCAGAATGAAGAGAAAAAAATGTACCCAATAAAAACAGAGCAAAACTCTAGAAAAAAACTAAACAAAATGGGGACCAGCAATCTACATGCAGAGTTTGAAACACTAGTTATAAGGATGCTTATTGATTCCAGTAAAGACTTCAACAAAGAGATAGGAAACATAAAATTAGAGTTAGAAAATGTAAAATAATTATTCAGAGCTGAAGAATGCAATAACTAATATGAGGAATACATTAGATAAAATCAATAGTAGTTTAGATGGAGCAGAGGACTGAATCAGTGATTTGGAAGACAATGTAGCAGAACCACCCAATTGGAACAGCAAAATAATATTAATAGCAATAATCCACAAAAAAGAGAATAGTTTAAGAGACCTCTGGGAAAGCATCAAGTATAACAACATTCACATCCTATGGCTACCAGAAGAAGAAAGAGAACAAAGAATCAAAACCTTGTTTGAAGTCCTGGCTGGTGTGGCTCAGTGGACTGAGTATTGGCCTATCAACCAAAAATTCACTGGTTCAATTCCCAGTCGGGGCACATGCCAGAGTTGCTGGCCAGGTCCCCATTTAGGGGTTCACAAGAGGCAACCATACATTGATGGTTCTCTCCCTTTCTTCCTCTTTCCCTTCTGGTTTCTAAAAATAAATAAATAAAATATTTAAAAAAACAGTGAAAGACAAGTACCATATGATCTCACCTTTAATAGGAACCTAAACAACAAAATAAACAAGCAAGCAAAATATAACCAAAGACAGTGAAATAGAGAAGAGGCTGACAGTAACCAGAGGGGAGAGGGGAGGGAATTTCAGGGGAAAAGGGGAAAGGTTTACAGGAAGATGTATAAAGGACTCATGGACAAAAACTAAGGGGGGTAGAAATGGGAGGGAGGTGGGGAGCACTGGGGGGTGGACTGGGACGGGAGTAAAAGACAGAAAACTGTACTTGAACAACAATTAAAATAAATTAAAAGGGAAAAATCTATTTGAAGAAATGATGAAAAACTTCCTTAACCTGGTGATGAAAATGGACATATAAGTTCACAAAGCTTAGAGAGTCCCAAACAATATAAATCCAAGCAAGCCCACACCAAGACACATAGTAATTACAATGCCGAAGATTTAAAATGAAGAGAGAATCTTAAAAGCAGCAAGAGAAATGCAGATAGTTATTTACAAAGGAGCTCCCATAAGATTGCATGCTAATTTCTCAACAGAAATATTTCAGGCCAGAGGCGACTGGCACAAAACATTCAATGTGATGCAAAGCAAGGATGTACAACAAAGACTGCTCTATCCAGCAACACTATTATTTAGAATCAAATAACAAAGAGCTTCCCAGACAAGAAAAAGCTAAAAGATTTCACCACCCCCAGACCAGTATTACAAGAAATGTTTAAAAGACTTCTTTATGAAAAAAGAAGCAAATGTAAAAAAATGTAAATGATAAAATGGCAATAACTACATACCTATCAACAATTTCTTTAAGTGTAAATAGATTAAATGCACCAATCAAAAGACATAAAGTGGTCAGGAAAAATAATGATAAAAAATGTGAACAATTAAATGTCAATAAATACTATCTATCAACAATTGAAGAAAAACAAATAACTAAACAAGCAGAACAGACTCATACATATGGAGAATATTTTGATGGTTGCCAGATGGGAAGGGGAATGATGGAATGAGGAAAAAAGTTGAAGGGGTTGGGAATTACAAATTGGTTGTTGCAGAATAGCCATAGGAATGTAAGAGTACATTGATTATATATGGAATATAACCAATAATATTCTAATAACTGAGGGTGGCCCCCCAAATCCAGAATTTATTCTTAAAACATTAGGGGGAAAGGGAGGGAATTTCAGAAGAAAAGGGGAAGTGTTTACAGGTACAAGTATAAAGCACAGATGGACAAAAACAAAGGGGGGTACAAATGGGAGGGAGGTGTGAAGCCCTGGGGGGTGGGCTGGGATGGGAGTAAAAGATAGAAAACTGTACTTGAACAATTAAAATAAAATTTAAAAAATGTGTATTTATTCTTAGATGCTTAGACTTCAGTCACCCTCAAAGTACTCTCCATTTGATGCAATGCACCTATAGACATATTTTTCTCACTGCTCTAAACAGTTTTTAAACTGGTCAGTTTTGATGCTGTTTAGTGCTCCATTTATTGTTTCACCTTTTCCACATCAGCAAAATGTTTCCCTTTGAGGAGTTTTTTTTTAAATCTGGGAAAACAAAAAAAAAATTTGCTCGGGGCAAGATGGGGTGAATAGGGAGGGTGGGGTATGAAGGCCATGCCTTTTGTGGTCATAAATTGCTGAACACTCCCTGTGGTGTGGGATGGTGCACTTATAAATTACCCACCATGAAATGGACAAATGCATTGAGAGTCTTCAAACAAAAAATTCACTGAAGCCAAACACAGCCTCTCACAACAACGGCAGCTGGTACACTGATACAAATGGGATCCTAGAACACTCACCTAGCGGGGGAATAGTGTACAGGAAAATCTACCTGTATAAAATTTCCCAAGAGTTTCTTTTTAAAACATATCCTACATGTTTGTAAATTTGTTATATTAGAGTTAAATTTAGCATGCTTTTAAAAACATGAATAGAACTTGACTTATGCTATACATCTTTCAATGCATAATAGGTTACGTTATTATTTCACCAAACATAACTGTAAGTTATAAGTATTATTTTGAGACAGGCTGCTGTAACATAAATCTTGAACTTGTCTCTCAATATTTTATTATTAAACAGGAAATATAGACGTGGATTCACAGCCAGGAGGTCCAATGGGATGTTTTCTCCACCTAGTAGACAAAATAATATTTCATAAACCCTTGTCTATGTTTTAACAAAATTTGAAAAACATGTTATAGTGACTTCAAATTAATACAAAAACACTCTAATATCAGGATTAATAGTACAATAAAAAAAGGTGGCTTTATAGACTGCTTTCATTATAGTTCCTCCTAAAATGGCTTACCCCACATTTGATTCTTCCATTCCCTAGTATCTGTTCATTAAAGTTGAAAAATGAGACATGAATTTAGCAAAATATTACCTTGTTACCCAGATCAGATAAAAGATGAATGAACATATTAAAGCATTATGCATTGCTTCCATGCACTAAATAGTAAGAGACATTCTCTCATGAAGAGAATAACAACATATTTTGAAAATTATTTTCTTTTTTTGACATTTATGGTGTTTTTAAATATATTTTATTGATTATGCTACTGCAGTTGTCCCATTTTACCCCTTCATTCCCCTCTGTCCTACACACTCTCTCCCACCCACATTTCCACCCCCTTCCCTTAGTTCATGTCCATGGTTCGCACGTGTAAGTTCTTTGGTTTCTTCGTTTGATACTATTATTAGAATCCCCCTGTCTATTTTGTACCTACCATTTATGCTACTTATTCCCTGTACCTTTTACCCCATTCCCCTCCTCCCCTTTCCCACTGATAACCCTCCATGTGCTCTCCATTACTGTGATTCTTTTCCTGTTCTAGTTGTTTGCTTAGTTTGTTTTTGTTTTGTTTTGTTTTAGGTTCAGTTGTTGATAGTTGTGAGTTTGTTGTCATTTTACTGTTCATATTTTTGAACATTTCATATAATAAGGGCTTGATGATAATGAACTCCTTTAACTTTACCTCATCTGGAAATCATTTTATCTGCCCTTCCATTCTGAATGATAGCTTTGGTGGATAGAGTAATCTTGGATGTAGGTCCTTGTCTTTCATGACTTTGAATACTTCTTTCCAGCCTCTTCTTGCCTATAAGGTTCTTTTTGAGAAATCAGCTGATAGTTTTATGGGAACTCCTTTATAGGTAACTGTCTCCTTTTGTCTTGCTGCTTTTAAGATTCTCTCCTTAGCTCCTACCTTTCATGACAACATGGATGGAACTGGAAAGTATTATGCTAAGTGAAGTAAGCCAAGCAGTGAAAGACAAATACTATATTATCTCACATATAATTGGAACCTAATTAACAAAACACACTGGCAAGCAAAATACAGCCAGAGACATTGAAATCGACAACAAACTGACAGTAACCAGAGGGGGTGGGAGTGGAAAAGAAGGGAAAGGGAGGAAAATGAACATGAGTGAGGGACCCATGGACAGAGCCAAGGGGGAGTGGGATTGAGCGTGGGAGGTGGGCATGGGTAGGGTGGGGGAAAGTAGTGGTGGGAAAATGGAGACAACTGTATTTGAACATCAATAAAAAAG
Organism: Carollia perspicillata; assembly: GCA_004027735.1. NCBI lineage: Eukaryota > Metazoa > Chordata > Mammalia > Chiroptera > Phyllostomidae > Carollia > Carollia perspicillata. Next base: position 6,562 of record PVKM010002369.1, on the reverse strand, counting down.
TTAAAAAATATTCTGTCCTTATCTTTAATCTTGAGTGATGTAATAATGGTGTGCCTTGTGTGTACTTCCCTGGGTCCAAATTCTTTGGGACTCTCTGAGCTTTCTGGACTTCCTGGAAGTCTATTTCCTTTCCCAGATTGGGGAATTTCCCCATTATGTTTTCAAATAAGTTTTCAATTTCTTTCTCTTCCTCGCTTCCTTCTGGCACCCCTGTGATTTGGATGTTGGAACATTTAAAGTTGTCCTTGAGGTTCCTAAGCCTCTCCTCATTTTTAAAAAAGATTTTATTTATTTACTTTTATAGAGGGGTAAGGGAGGGAGAAAGAGAAGGAGAGAAACATCAATGTGTAGTTGCCTGCTGTGTGCCTCCTACTTGGGACCTGTCCCGAAACCCAGGCATATGCCCTAGACTGAAAATTGAACTGGCAACCCTTTCATTCAAAGGCTGGCATTCAACCACTGAGCCATGTGAGCCAGGGCTGTCCTCATTTTTTTTTTTTAATTCTTGTTTCTTCATTCTACCCCGGTTGGATGTTTATTTCTTCCTTTTGTTCCAAATCATTGATTTGAGTCCCAGTTTCCTTCCCTTCACTATTGGTTACCTGTATATTCACTTTATTTCACTTCAGGTAGCCTTCATTTCTTCCTGCATTTTGCTACTGAGCTCAATGAGTTCTGTGAGCATCCTGATTACCAGTGTTTTGAACTCTGCATCAGATAGGTTGGCTATCTCCTTGTCACTAGCTCTTCTGGAGTTTTGGTCTGTTCCTTTTGGGCCATATTCCTTTGTCTTGGCACAGCTGTTAAGTTGTAAGGGGACAAAGCCTTAGGTATTCACCAGGGCAGGTTAATCCTCTTTGCTGCATTGTGGCACTGTCTTTGGCAGAAGGGCCAGAGAGGGAACAATACTGCTTCCTTATTCCACTCTAGCCCCACTTTCCAATGAACTCTCCTGTGATATTGGGAGTTTCTCCCACTGTTGCAACCCCCATAGTGTTTTACAGCTAGAGGTTTTGAGTCTTTCATTTCCCATTCCCTTCTGGACAGACTGTGTGTGTGTGTGTGTGTGTGTGTGTGTGTACGAATGTAACTAGATATTTAATTTCAATTCTATGTGTTTTAGGTAATTTCAGGCTTATTCAGCCAGCTCCGCCTCACCTACGTCTATTGCCTTGCCAGGTGTCCTCTGTGCTCCACTGCCCATCTCTGGTCTCCACCCCTTCTACCAGTCTGGGTGAATATTTCTTTAACTCCTTGGTTGTTGGAATCCCATGCAGTTTGACTTTTTGGCACTTCTGGTTGTTTATTTTTTTTTAATTGGTTGTTATCCTTCTTTTTGTTGTGTGAGCAAGTGAAATGTTTCTACATATGCCTCCATCTTGGCCAGAGCCCTCTGGTGCAACTTTTAAAATTTCAGTTGTTATATCTGAAATAAGACTACATGTTTCTATAAAAGAAAGAGCTTAAAAATCATTATACTTAACAACTCTAACTTGCTCATTATACATTCTCATGCAAAGCTAAGGTGGTATATACTTATCTGATCACTCTGTGTTTATCTGTTGCAATAAATCTGGGAAAATCTAGGTACTTTCTAATACACATCAGAATAGCCATTATCTCACATAGTTACTAGTAATCAAGTGTAGCTCCTATAAAACTTCATTGCTTTTTTTCTCCTCTCTTCATTTCAAGATTATTTCTTTCCTTAAAAACTTTTCTGTGTCCAATTTAGAAACCATTTTTACTTTTATTGTGTTTTTGGTGAGTTAGTTCCCATAAACCTGAAATTACCTAAAACACATAGAATTGAAATTAAATATCTAGTTACATTGGTACACACACACACACACACACACACACACACACACACACACACACAGAGTCTGTCCAGAAGGTATCTAGCCATGTAATATGAAAAATAGAGGCATCTATTGAAGAAGATACAAGAACTATTGTACAAAGGATAATGATGCTTCAGTCCGCTTCAAAGTAGGCACCTTGGGATCTCACACAGTTCTCAAAATCACTATCAGCTGCCTGATCATATTTTCCTGAATCTCATTGACGATCTGAAATCTCTTCCCTTTCAAAGGTGATTTCAGTTTTGGGAAAAGCCAGAAGTCATGGGTTGCTAAATATGGACTGTAGGGGACCTGAGTCATCTGGGTGACTTGATGTTTTGTCAAAAACTGTGCATGAAAGGTGATGCATGAGAGGGTGCTTTGCTGTAATAAAGCCAACAACCACCAGATGCCCATACCTGTGACCTTCTGAATTATCTGAATAGTTTGTTCGGAGGAATGTTCAAGTTTAACACAAAATTTGAGGCAGATTTGTTACTCTACTTGCTCAGTCATTTGAGTACACTGGCCACACAGCACACATGCTCACTCAATGGTGTCTACTGCCCCCACCGACTAGTAAGTGAAGTCATCTTTGTTCATGCATGTGTGTTCCAGTCTACTCTCCTTGGCTGCCAGATCACATTGATATTGTGCTAACTGTTCTTGTTATATTAACAATGACTTCTTCCAAACAAATACACACACACACACACACACACACACACACAGTGGGACAAAAGTAGGTTTATAGTTGCAAATATGTGAAACCCAGAGCTTATTCTTGTATTACTATTTATTAATTATTGTATTATCTTTATACTCATTTTACCCTTCTCAAGTTGAATTCTCAAAAGATTACCAAGATAAATGACATCGCACTGTAATATTCCTAAGTGCATTTCTTTTATTTGTGCAAGGAGATATATTAGAACAGTAGAGAAGACTCTGGCATGAGAGGAAATAGAGGGAGGGGTTGTGAAAGAGAAAGCTTCTTACAGCTTTTCACTGAAATATTCAAGAAGCTATGTAAAAAGATTTAAAAACCATAACAAAAAATGGTTGAAAGTTTGTTGCCATGATTTAAAAATAAATTTCACTACTTATAAAGCAAGTGGCACATAGTTCATAGAAACAGTTATTGGCTCATCTGTGAAATGTTACATTTTTACATAACTGACAAAAAGGTAAGAATCTCATTTTGTTTTACTTTTCTATAGGAACCAACCAGGTAATTGAACAGCCATTTCTTTGTCATAGTGATTATTGCCTGCATATTCTCTCTCTTTCCCTCCCTCTCTCCCTCTATCTATCTATCTACCTGTCTATCTACCTATCTTTCTAATTTTTCTATCCTTTCATGTGATAAAATTTATTCCCCAGGTAACTTTGGAGAAATTAGACAGGAGTGGGCAAAAGTAGGTTTACAGCTGTTTGTATGGAAATATTACCATAATTAATAAATAGTAATACAAGAATAAACTCTGTGTTTTGAGTACTCACAACTATAACCATCTGTGACCCACCTCTGTATGTGATGTTCTTGGAGCAGTCCCATAAAGTAAAAAATGTCTCAAAAGGTAAATGGGAAAATAAAGAGCCTGTGTGAGATATGCAGGTCAATACTATGATTTCTGTCCAAGGACAAATTAGAGAAAAATAGTTTAATTCTTACCTGGATTTATTTTTGTTTATCACTGTCTAACATACTTTTGTAAGTTTTTAATTATAACATAAGCATCAGAAGAGCAGATGTTGATCACTCTTTGTCTAGTTCTTAATTTAAGTACTAAGAAAAATGCCTGGCACATTGAGATGCTCAATCAATATCAAATAGCTAATTGAAAGAATCTTTCTATATATTCTTAATGACAAAATCTGAATGAAATTTACATCTATAATTTGTCTCTCTCTGACCTCTACTGGAATTCAATACTCCTCAGAGGAAGGATGAAACTTTACTTTGGTCATTTTAATTACTTTAATTCAAAAGTATCCTGCCACCTTTAATTTCCTTTATAGCACCTAGAGCCTATGCTAAATCTAATATCTGATCAAGTATCTATCTGATCTTATCTATATTTTTATCCCAACATGATGGATAACCTTTGGAGAACTGGACACAATTAAGCACATGGCAATTATATGCTTTATACATATATAAGAACTTGATTTGGAAATATATTTAATGAACTTGATTATAACAGAGATAAATTTCAGATGTGGAGCAAAATTCCTTTTGTAAATCATTTGGAGTCATTACTTTTTGCCCTTATTTTTGTCCTTCCCCACCTTTGACCTGGATGTTCTTTCCTACATTCTGGAAGGACTCGCCTTGGACAGAATTAGGAAGAAATAAAACACAGTGTTACTGTGTGATTGTCTCACTTGATAAGTATACCTTGTTGTCAGAATAAAATTGATCTAGTCCATCATGCAAATGTTAATTTTCTATTTTGCTGAAAACTGAATGTAGTGTTAATTGTTGAAATTTTTTGGATTGAGTGGTCTTAACTATATTAATGTGGTTATACAAATACAGATAAAGTAAGAATTTAAAATGCTACATAGACATAGGAAATAACAATTTCTTGGTATTTGCATTACAAAGCTAAAAAATTGTCTTTTTTATTATTATCAAGAAACACACCTGAACTTTCTAAATTTTCATTATTCATAGTTCAACAGAAGTCTTAGCAGGAGACAATGACATGAACATTAACCCATTTCAATAGCTAGTTTTAAAAAGAATCCTCTTTAGGGCTTTGGTGCATTTCAATTTCTCTATGTAGTTTATAAATTTGTGACTTTTGGAGGTCAACCTGGACCATCTGCTAACCGTTCTATATTAGTTTACCAGAGCTTGAGATGATAAGGGAGCAGGTGAATCAGGAACATAGGTATAGTTTTTGAAGACAACAGGGTATATAACACCTGAGTTCTTTTATTAGTTTTATATTTTCTCCCTGCTACTGAGAGCCAACCACCTTTTCTTCCTAGCATTATGAATTTTCTATCCCTTTATTTCTCTGAATTTTCCTGTTTCTTATTTCTATATGCTGCTTTCATTTCTCTAAGTTACAAATGGGAAGGGGCATGTACAGCTTGATTTATTATATTATTCTATACCAATCATGAAGTTATACTGATGCATGAGTACATGTGTATATATGTGTGATGGCAAAAACTTCTATGGTGTACCTAGTATGTGTCAGAAACAAGAACAAAAGCTTTCACATGGAGTCTCATATAATCTCCACCGCCCAAAAAACAGATCCCCTGTGCAGTGGCTGCAATGACTATTTCCTTTTTACAAAAGAGATTAAGCAGCCTGCCTATGGTCATACAGCTAACAATGGACACAGTCACAATTTTAAACCAGTAGGGGATGGTTTGGGAATTAAGCTGGACTAAACTCATACCAAAGTAACTTTTAATCCATGCTTTCAACTGTCAACCTGGGTCATTGGTGCCAATTCAACACCAACAGGAATCCCCAATTTGTAGTATAGTTAAGAAGGAAACTTTAAGAGGGAAGATGGCGACAGAGTAGGAGGGAGCGGATTTCACTTCACCCTACACACAGGAGGAAAAACTGGCTAATCCATGGAGTAACGGAGCAGACAGACAACAGTATTGCAGCATATTTGAAAATAAGAATCTACAAACCGGTAGCGGACACTGAAAAACCAGAAACCAGACGGTAAGAAGGAGATTTCACGACACTAAGGTCCCGGGGATCGGCGCGGGGACCAGGGGACTGTGAAGCCCCAGACCCAGCGCCGGGTGCCCGGCGCCTGGCACCCAGAGCGGGCGCTCAGTCAACCACAGAAGAGGAGAGCCTGCCGAAATCCTTGGGAGAGAGCTGGGTCACCTGCTCCCTCCCTCCCCAACAGACCAGGTTGGGAGCAACACGAGCAGAGCTCAGGTCACGGAGAGGGGAAAAAGGAGGAAGAGGCAAAACACTTAAAGCTGTGGTTACTCTCTGTGGGCGCCAGCTCGGAGGAGCTGAGGACTGGGTTGCATCGCACACTGACTCCGGGAGTCGGAGTCACCTGCTGCAGAGTTGGGTTACAGGGACGCCAGGCTTGAATAGGAGGAATTTATCAAACAGAAGGGCTGGGGAATCTGCTGTGACTGCCCCAAGATTGACTCCCAGCCCAGCCGGGCATGGGGGGAAGGCGCAGTGACTCCATCCCGGCGGTGCTGGGAGGGGACACTTTGGGCCCAGGTTCCCTGGGAAGGGAGGCATTTGGCACCAACCTAAGTGAGCGGGCGCCACTGTACCCCAGTGTCTGGAGATGACCACCAGGAGAAGCCATCAGAAGAGAATCAGGAATCCCACATCGAGGATATTGGGAAAGGAGTCAGACTGGTGGCTAGGACAGTGCTTGGAAGGCAGCCTGGGTGAATGTCAGAAGAGGAAAATCGCCACACCAATCACTCCCCAGCCTTCTGCAGCCAGCAAGACCAGAAAACCCGGTTTGGCTAGTTTGAATCCAACAAGAGGAGTGTTTTTTGTTGTTGTTGTTGTTTGTTTGTTTGTTTGTGGTTTCTTTTTTGTTTTTTAAATGATATTTTTCTTTTTAAATAATCTTTTAGTTATTATTATTTTTAAAATTTTCACTACTGTTTTACTCCAATTGCTTTTCCTCTCTTCCCTTCTTTCTTGATTTTGTACTGCACACATTATTTCGAATTTTATCTCTCCTTTCTTA
>PVKM010002368.1:31842-65900 GCA_004027735.1 Carollia perspicillata | reverse complement strand
GGAAGAAGATAAGACTCTTTTGGGGGAAGGAAGTGTTGTGAGTTGTATCTAGAAAGCAGTGAAGTTGTGGGAGGTCAGATTCTGAGATAAGATGAGAGTAAAGGATAGCACATAGGTGTAGCGTGTGAGAGAATAGTGTTAACCTCCCTAATAATAGAGTTCAGGAGACTGTGACGTGGGCTAAAATCTAGGAACAGTGCTGTGAAGTAATTACAATTTTGTGGAACAGCACTTATTTACAATAATATTAGAGCAACACTCATATGCCAGAATCTTTGTGATCTAAATAACATGGTCAGGGGGTATAGGACTTTGAGTAGTGTGCTGATGGAACACAATTCACATGAAGGACAGTAAATTAGCAATACAATGTGGAAGAGAGAACAGGGGAAACCTGTCATATGGTACAGTATAACCCGCCAAGCAAAGAAGACTATACAGAGAGAAGGGGAATACAAAAATACTATTAAAATAAAAGATATAGGAATAATGGGAAAAATAATAATAATACAAATATGCAGCAACTTGCAATTTCCCTGCAATAGCCAAGTGAAATATGTCTCACTGTCTCAGCTGTTGGGTTGCCCCCTGTTTGAGTCCACCTCAGGTCCTTTCACAGTTCCAAGATTTTTTTTCTCACTTGTGGGTATTTTAAAAAAAAAAGGCAGGAGAAGGGAGAAAGAAGAGATAAAATTGGAAAGAAAGGATGAAGAACTAAATCAAGAAAGAAGGAAAGAGAGGAAAAAGCAATTGAAAGATAAAACAGTAATGAAAAATTAAAAAATAATAATAATAAATAAAAGATTACTTAAAAAATAGCATTTAAAAAAACACGCCTCTTGTTGGTTTCAAACTGGCCAAACCAGTTTTTCTGGTCTTGCTGGCCGCAGGAGGCTGGGGAGTGATTGGTGTGGCGTTTCTCCCTTCTTGATGTTTACTTAGCCTGTCTTGCAAGCACTGTCCCAAAAGCTAGTCTGACTCCTTTGCCCAATATCTTAGATGGGGGAATCCAGGTTTTCTTCATAGTGCTTTTCCCCGGGGGGCTATTGCTGTAGGCTGGGGTGCAGGGGCGCCTACTTGGCTAGGCTGCCTCGGTCCCACGGGTTTGGGCACAAACTCTTCGCAGTGCTATGGGGAAAGTCAGTGCCTTCTGTGTAACCTCAGGGTCTCTGCCTGGCTGGGTGGGGAGTCAGCTGCCAGGTTGTCACAGCTGATTCCCCAAACAGTCCCACTGTTTGATAAATTCGTCCTACTCAAGCCTGCCGCCCCATGTAGCCCAATTCTCCAGCCAGACCGGTGACTATCGGCATCAGTGCCCATCTCTGCAGGACTCAGCTCGCCCAAGCTGGCGACCACAAGCTCTGCAAGTGATCACGTCCCTAATGCGTCTTGCCTCTTCTTCCTTATTCCCCTCTCTGTGACCAGGCCTCTCCTAGTGCTACTCAGACCCTGCTCTGTCAGGGAGGGAGGGAGGAGTTGACTCAGCTCTCTCCCAAGGACTCTGTGGCAGGCATCAGCTCCGGGCGCCAGTCCTATGGCTGCAGCCACCGCATCCCAGCCCTGGTCCCTGGGACCTTACTGTCCTGAAATATCCTTCTTACTGTCTGGTTTCTGGTTTTTCAGTGTCCACTACAATTTTTGGAGTCTTATTTTCAAATATGCTGGGGTACTATTGTCTGTCTGCTCTGTTCCTCTGTGGACTAGCCAGGTTTTCCTCCTGTGTGTAGGGGGAAGCGAAATCCACTCCCTCCGACTTTGTCACCATCTTCTTCCTCTAGAGGACCTTCTTTACCCTTATTTGTACTGCAGATCTGCTAGTGATTAACTGTTTCAGCTTTTGTGCATCAAAAAATACCATTTTTATATCCTTTTCATTTTTGGAAGATATTTTTGTTGTATATAGAATTCTAGGTTGACAGGCTTCGAAGGATTTTTTAGTACTTTAAAAATGAGAGCCACCGTCTGCTTACATGAATTGTTTTCATTGAGGAATCTCATAATTATCCTTCACTTTGTTATTCTGTACATGACACTTTTTTCTTTTAAGGCTTTTTTAAAAATCTGTGGTTTTAAACAGTTTGGTTATTTTGTGCCTTTGGGTAAATTTTCTTAATGCTTTTTGTTCTTGAGAGTTCTTGAGCCTCTTCAATCTCTAGTTATATAGCTTTTATCAAATATGGAAAATGTTCAGCCATTATTTCTTCAAAAACAGTTTTGTCCCTCATTCTCTTCTCTCTTTCAGGATTGTAATTGCACTTGTAGTAGGCTGCTTGAATTGTCCCACCGATCACTGATTCCTTTCAGAATCTTTGTTTCCTATGTTCCATTTTGGATATTTATATTGCTGTGTCTTCAAGTTCACTGGCCTTTTCTTCTGAGATGTCTAATCTGTTTATTTTTCATCTAGTATATTTTTCATATCATACATTTTAGTTTTCATTCTGGAAGTTCAATTTTGAGTCTTTTTTTTCCTGTCTTGAACATCACTCTATATTTTTTAACATATGGAGTACAGTTATAATTACTGTGTCAATGTTCATTTCTGCTAATTCTAAATCTCGATCTGTATCTGTTGCAATTAATTAATTTTATTGAAATTTTTATTGAGTTAATTGTAGATTCACCTGCAATTGTAAGAAGTAATACAGAGAAATCTCATCTACCTTTTAGCCAGTTTTACCCAAAGGTAACATCTTATAAAATTAGTGAAATATCATAACCAGAACATATTGATATAAAGCACTGATCTTGTTCAGATTTCTTCACTATTACATGTACTTATCTGTGTGCCTATGTGTAAGTTTATATTAAGGTACTGTTCCATCACTACAAGAATGTCTCATGTTGCCCTTTTACATCCATACACATCTATATTGCCTCTCCCTACTCCATCCCTAACTCCTGTGACAATTAATATGTTCTCCATTTCTAAAATTTGTGATTTGAAAAATGTTAAATAAATGGAATCGTATATTTAACCTTCTAAGATTGAATCTTTTCACTCAGCATAATTCTCTGGGATTCATCCAAGACTGATTGATTTTTCTCACTATGTGATTTAATTTTATGCTTCTTTCTTTGTCTGATAATTTTTATTTGATACTAGACATTGTCAATATTTTCTGGTTGGGTTCTGGGTATCTTGCATGCTTTTACTAAGGAATACAGTTAAGTGACTTGGAAATAACAATTTGATTCTTTCAGGTCTTGCTTTTAAAACTCATTAGTGGTATCAGAATAGTGTTTAGTCTAAATCTATGTATTTCCCCCATAGCGCGCAAGACACTTCTGACAATTCTACCCTGTACCTCATGAGTTCTTATGAAGTGTTCATTCCAGCCCAGTCTGAGAACCAAGTGCCGTTTGTTCTTTCCTTTCAGGAAACTCTTTCCTCAACCTTGGATAGTGTCTTCACATGCTTACACTAATCAGTACTCTGCTGGATACTCCAAATGAACTCTTTGTAGATTCCTGCATTTTTCTCTCTGCAGCTCTCTTTTCTTCAAGCCCTCATCCTGCCACTCATACTGCCTTGATCTCCCCTGACTCTTCATCTGTGTCTCCTCAACTTAGAGAATCTGTTGTACTCCAACCAAGTTCTTCCTCTCCACACACATACTGGAAACTCCCTCAAGGCAATGAGCTGGAGCAGCTCCAGGGCTCATCTCCTTTGTTTCCTGTTTCTGAGTAATCACTGTCCTATATTGCCTGGTGTCTAGTATCTTCAAAACCATTGTTTCATATATCTTGCCTGTTTGGGGTTTTGTTTTGTTTGTTTGTTTGTTTTTGGTTGTTTAGAGTAAGAAAGCAAATCTGATCCCTGTTATTCCATCTTAACTTGAAGCCAAAGTCCTCTAATTTATTCTTAATCAAATCTGTTTTCATTTTGACAAGGCTTATTCTCTTTGATCAAAAAGATAGAAACAAAATTGAAATTTAACTTAATTATATTATTACAGTTTTATCCAAGTAAAGTTATCTTCCTTATCATATTTTTTTGCTCCAATCATAACTTTAAAATTTTCTTTTATGTCTTTAGGATTTTTCTAAAGCCCAATTCATTTTAGACTTAAAACCTTTTTACCTTTTTTTCACATGCCTTTTCATTTTTCCCTCACTTCTTTTCCTTCAACTTTTCTACTTTCTATTCAATAAATATTTGTTGAGGGTCTGTAATGTGCCAGATGCTAAGCTAAGAACTAAAGACAATGTCATGAAAATGATAGACAAAGTCCTTGCACTATTGATAAAATTCTGGTGATGGCAGAAAGTCAATAATAATATGTTACTTTAGTTAGAAATATGTGCTATGAAGGAAATAAACAAGGTGGCATTTTGATGTGACATTTTAGTTTAAATATTAAAAGAGGGAATAGCAACTGCAAAACCCCAACCTCAAGAATAAGTGACATATTCAAGAAATAGAAAAAAGGATGGGACTGGAGATCATTTACCAAGAAGAGAGTGCTACAAAATGTGGTCCTGGAAGTATGCAAGTGTCAGATCACATATGGCAGGGGTCCTAAGCCCCTGGGCATGGACCGGGCCCGCCCCATGGCCTGTTAGGAACGGGCTCCAGAGCAGGAAGCAAGTAGCTTCGCTGATGCTACCACCTGAGCTCCGCCTCCTGTCTCTCCCTACTGCCACCCCACCACCCCACACCCACAGTGGAAAAATTGTCCTCCACAGAACTTGTCCCTGGTGCCAAAAAGGTTGGGGACCGCTGACATCCAACCTTGAAAGATGACTGATGAGTTTATGTGCCTTTCCTTTCACTTTTCAAACATGCTTTTTCTACCTAAGCCACATAGGAACATCCCTGTGCAACTACTTGAGCCTCCACAGATCTCTCTCTGGTTTCTCCATCTTTGGGCTTATGCTGGTTGTATGGTCATGATCCAGTGGGGGATTTTTAAAAAATAATTTAAACTTTTTTTGCCTTCTTTATAACTAGTACTAACAATGGACTTTTATTTGCCTTTGAATTCTTTGAAATATGCTTTTCTCAAATCTCTCCTATGTAACCACTCCCAATATACACTCTTCAGGCTATTATAATCTCCAAAATAACATGACCCATTTCTTCAATTATTCTAATTATGCCTATCATTATTAGGCAGAATTAAACACAAAGAAGTAGTTTAGGGGACAGTTGTAAGCAGGCATTCAAATTTTTGTCAGACTGTTGGCTTTTATCACAAAGACTTCTAGCAGCTTGCTTTTCCCAGTCCATCCTTAACGCAGCAAAAAAAGATACCTTCCTAAAGTGCAATTAAGGTCTTGTCGCTCCTCTCCTTAAACTCTTGCTGGTTCCCCAGGGCAATTAAAATAAAATTCAAAACATGATTATGAATAATAAATTCTGGCCTGATTCCTCCCTGCCTATTTCTCTCATGCCACTCTCCCTTCCCTCGTTACACTCCAGCATCGTCAATCTTCCTTCAGGTTCCACAACACACCCAGCTCCTGTCCAGCACTGGGATTTCACACGTGCTCCTTCCTTTGCTTAGAATACTCTTTTCCTGGTTCTTTTCTCAGGGATAGTTTCTTTCTCATCCTTCAGGTCTCACTTCCATTTTTTTCTCCTCAGAGAGGACCTCCAATCTATGTAAAAGAGATCTTTTCTACCCTTCCCCCTTGTTCTCTTTTAAGCATTTGTTTATTTCTTTTATAGCAGTTAATATAACCTGAAGTTATTTTATTTATGTATTTGCTTATTGGTTTTTAGTCTGTCTGCACCACTACAATATGAGCCTGCCCACTGCAGCATCCACAGTGCCCACAACTGTCTGATGTAAAGTAGGCCTTAAATGAAGGATTTCGGTGATTTCACTTGAGTTTCTATCTAGTTCATATATTTTTGAATGAATAAATGAATAAACATACAGGCATAACGTGGAGATACTCTGGTTTAGGTTCCATACCACTACAATAAAGCAAATATTGCAATAAAGTGAGTCTCATGTTTCCCAGTGCATATAAAAATGATGTTTACACTATAAAATACTTTATTAAGCATATAATATTATTATGTCTAAAAAACAATGTATATATCTTAATTCAAGTATGTCCAACCTTTTGGCATCTCTGGGCCACACTGAAAGAAGAGTTTTCCTTGGGCCACACATTTAAATACATAAATACTAACAAAGACTAATGAGCAAAAAAAAGGTCCGTGTACAATTTTTGTGATATCTGCTACCACAGATAAGCAAAAAAGTCCTCACATAATAACCCTAATTATATAGTGGCCCTTTCAATAATCTTTTGAAATCATCAAGCAGGTCCCAAGTTTGTGATCACAAATATAGAAAATGTACATGTATAAGTAATAAAACATCATTATATATATGTTTATTTTACGTGATATTGCAACATGTAATCAAAAAAATCTCAGAATATTTTAAGTAAATTATGATTTTGTGTTGGGCCATGTTCATAGCCATCCTGCACCACAAGTTGGACACACCTGCTTTAATTTAAAAATACTTATTACTAAAAAATGCTAACCATCATCTGAGCTTTTAGGGAGTCATAATCTTCTTGTGGGTGCAGGGTCTTGCCTTTTTAATGGCTTCTGACTGATTAAGGTGGTGGTCATTGAAGGTTGGGGTAGCTGTGGCAATTTCTTAAAATAAGACAGCAGTGAAGTTTGTCGTATCAATTGACTCTTCCTATCACAAGAACACTGAAAGGCTATTGTAGGGTTGTTAATTGGCCAATTTAAATATAGGCGTGTCTCAGGGAACGGGGGGCCTGAGGAAAGGAAGAGAGAATGGGCAACTGCTGGTCAGTAGTGCAGCCAGAACATACCTAACATTTATTAAGTTTGGTGACTTATATGGGCATGAGTCATGGAGCCCAAAAACAATTACAACAGTAACATCAAAGTTCACTGGTCATAGATCACCATGACAAATATAATAATCATGAAAATTTTGAAATATTACAAGATTTACTAAAATGTGACACAGAGACACTAAGTGAGTGAATGCTGTTGGAAAAATAGCATTTAGAGGCTTGCTCAGCATAGGGTCACCACAAATCTTCAATTTAAAAAAAAAATGCAGTGTCTGCAAAGTGTAACAAATTGAAGCACAATAAAACAAGGTATTCTTGTATTAGAAAGTAAATTATAAAATTTAGAATAAATACCACTTTTCAAGAAAGATTTTGTTTAATACTGAAGTGTGAGATACTCAGTAAGGGAAAAAGGACAAATAAGTAATTTAAAATCCTCATTACCTGAAATAGTGACTCAGAATGACCCAGTTACTCTTGTGTGTGTTTTGCTGAACAAATGAAAAAGATTAACATTATCTGACAACATACATTTTTCTACATGTAATTTTATTTTCTAATTTTTAATTGTTTATGACATCTTTTTGTATTTTGTAAGATAATATGAAATTTCCCAGTGTCTCTCTGATATTTCATATATGTAAATATATGAATATAAATATTTATGAATTTTTATATATTTATATTCATAGGTATATATGAGGTAGATTGAGGCTACCAGGGAATTTTTTAGAAAAATAGAATGTATATAGTAGTGAGCTGTTTGGTAATACCTGATACAAAACAGGGATTGAAAATATGAAACACTATGGAATTTTATCTTTCAGCATTTATTGTTCAGCATTAATCACATAATACTGTTAAATTATAGCACCTGTATTTTAATATCCTGGCTTTTCTTTCCCAGGAATGATATTGTTAGTTGAAGTGTTCATGCTGAAAATATAAAATTATCACTGCAGTTGTTTAGTGAAGTGTTCATGCTGAAACATTAGGATTATCATTGCAGTCACATGTTTAGATTTATTGTTTATTACTAGCACCAAATGACCTCATAGTCTAAATTTGAAATGTATTTGAGGGCTTCAGGATTATTTTCTTATAAATTTAGGAGGTTTCTATTATTTGTTTCTCATGTTTTTAATGTCAAAATTCATGGGTATGTTTTATAGTTGCCTGCTGTATTTAATACATGATTTTTATGTCAACATCTGTTTTCTGATTCTAATTTGGATATCTTTCTGACAGCGATAATAAATCGATAGCTGGTAATACTGCCTAACCATGAGCTAGAATTAATGTATGCTGCTAAAAGTCATGTAACCTGTTTCAGAGACTGACTCTGTAGGTCAGTGGAAACTGGCATATTAGCTGATTGATCTGAACCACTGATATTCATCTTGAAAAGTATACAAATAAAAATATTACAGCATATCTCAGCTGATATCTAGGAACAAAAAACTGCAATAAAAAGTCTTCAAATGTCACCTATAATTAGAACAAAAAAAGTTTTATCTTTTCATTCAGCACCTTTGCTTCTGTATAAAGGTTGCCATGGCAGTTTTTTCATTAACATTAGATTGATTTGCCCAGATATAAAATGGTTTGCATCATCTCAATTCCTAATGTTGCTAATGCCTCCTAAGCCAGCTTTAGGTTTTAACCTCCTAGTTGTTCTGAATTCCCCAGAGATCTTGCCATGCCGAGTTTTCTGGAAACTCAAACATAACCCATTGTTGCGATCAATGTTACTATCAAGATCACCATCATATTTTCATTCTTGATCCAAAAAAAAAAAGGTTAAGCAATTTAAGTCATTAAGGAAAAAGGAATTAGAAACTAAAGAATTCCAAGGTCACTTGCATAATAAAAATAAAGTCACAAATTCAAATACTTATATAAAGGCTTATATTTAGCATTCTAAGCTTTTTTGTTATAAAATATTAAAGCCTATGTTAATGAGCATAGAAAAACAGTATTAAATTGGAGTAATTGGACACCTGTATTTTATGTGTTGAAAGTCATGCCTGAGTTAGGGCTTTAAGGTTAATGTTCAGTTTGTGTAGCTTGCCAAAAATAAATATACTTTTCTTTCTAATAACCTGATTGCTTTATGCCACGTAAGTGAAATTCCCAAGAGGTTTCCAGAAGTTATTGCATGGATTTTGAGGGAACATTCCATATATTATTTTTTGAACATCTAAATATGAGTTGAATATAGTAGGTGCTCAGTACATGTTTGTTTAAACCAACATGTAATTTTAGGCTCTGAAGATTAAGATACAAAAATTACTCTTACTAAGGCCACTTAAGGAAGGAAAGGTTGGAAATTCACGGCATATTATGTAAAAGGGAACCCAATTTCACCACCTATAGATTGTTTTAACCATGCGAATGATATTTAACTGTCACTTAAAATGTGTTTACACTTAGAACATGATCGATCTTCAGCATACTTTTCTGCACTTGACAGTATATATTAGAAATCTTTTCATAGAACCGTTGAACTACTTCTTTTCAGTGGTGCACTATCTTCCATACTCTGAAGGTATTACAACCTACCCACTCCCATTCATGTCGTTTTGCAGTTTTCATTCTAATGATCAGTGTCAGTGTGAACATCATTTTACATAATTCTTTGTGCACATATTTGATTATTTTTCCAGGCATGATGAAGAAGAGAAATTTCTGTTTCAAAGAATATGCATATCTTAAATTCATACAGACACAGATACAGTACCCACCTAAAGGGAGGTAACAAACAGTTCATGCTTCTGCTAGCAATATGACACTAGATATTTCCCATACTTTTGACAAAACTTGATATTAGCAATCTTTTAAAAATGTTCATATGCTTATGAGTGAAAATTGATACTTCTTTATTGTTTTATTTTACACTTTCTGATTATTGCTGAGATTGAACATCTTATACTTACTCTCCTGCTGCATTTTGTCTTCTCAGCTTAGCCATATTTTACAGTCCATTTTTCTTTTGGGCTCTTTATTTTTTTATTGATTTTTAGTTCTTTATACATTCTAGATGTTAATACCTTGTCATATCTGTTGCAGATATTTTCCCCAGGCTACCAATTGTGTTTTAAGTTTTTTGGTGGCTCTTTTCCTGAACAGAAATTTTAAATTTTATTACAGTAAAATTTACTAGTCTTTTTCATTATGGCATTTCCTTTTTGTATCCTGTTTAGAAGGCCTTCATAAATACAGCACAAATAAATATTCATTTACATTTTCTTAATGTGTTTTCTTAATTGCATTGGGTTAGTTTTTCCTTTTGATTTAAGTCTTGAATCATCTGGAATGCATTTTTGTGAATTACATGAGTTATGGAAGTAACTCTTTTTTCTAAAAGGATATCCAATTTTCCCAACACCATTTATTGAATTGACCTTCCTTTTCCTACCCATTTAAAATGCCACTTTGTAATTAATTAAATTTGCATGTCTATGAGTTTGTGGCCACTCTCTTCTTTTACATATACTACTTGCCTATTCTTGCACCAATAATACAACTTTTTAACATAGTTTACTATTAGATGGGACAATTTTCTCTTATTTTGGATGTTGTTATTATACCCAGGTACCTTCTAACTACTTTTGTCATTGGTCCTAATGTTTCCGTTTGGTTTTTTGAGGTAAAAGATCATATTGACTTCAGGTACGGACAGTTTTATCCCTTTATTACTCTTTCTCATACCTTATATAATAGTTATTTGCCTTGATAAATATTCAAGACAATCCCATTTCCAAATAAACACCTGTGAAGGAGCTCATTTTTATCAGCTTCTACAGAAGGTTTTATCTTTCCCTACCCATCCTCCTCCCAAATTCAGCCCTCTATTTATGCAAGATGGATTTAAGTTATTTTTCTCAATTTCTATTACGCCACCTTTAAAAAATTATTTACATTAAGCTTGAGTTATTCAAACCATGTGTGAGACTGGGGGAGTTAGGCAAAATACGGAAGAGATTCAAAAGTAGAATCGCCCATTGTATTAACCTTTTCTGACCTGATATAGAATGTTTCTTTCTCCTGTATTTATGTGAGTATTTAATCACTTTTGCCTCATAATGTTCACAGTTGCATGTTTTGTCCCCCCAATATTATAACTCCTTCAGGTCAGACTATGTCTCCTGCCTCTTATATACTCACAGTTCCTATCCTTCTCCCCTTATACCTGTATTGCATGTTTTTGAACTTTGTATAGAACGTTATTCCAGCTTACATTTCTATATCTTCAATAACACAGTTGCCATATCTCAAACTTCATTGCCCATCTGTGTTTTGCTCACCCATCAGCAAAACCCTGATTCTGTTTTATTTTTGTGTTTTTCTTACATTTTGAAAGCTTTTTAGTTTGAAATTAATTCAATTTACAGAGAAGTTACAATAATACAATGAGTTCTATTTACACATTCAGCAATCATTAACATTTGCCATAACCACTTTATCATTATCTCTGGCCCCTCAGTGTGTATATTTATGTGTATCTTTTAGAAGTATTATAGTAAATTGCAAATATCATGTGATCAGTTTTGTTTTTAATTTTTCCATCCTTCTACTCAGTAAGCCAAAGGTTCAACTCTATCCATACTACTTTCTTGTCTGATAAGTCATGTTGTAGAGAATAAAGTTACATCTTAGATTATGCCATAAATTCATGATCACTAACTTCAAATTGCCTTTCAACATTGTGTATATATGAATGACTATTTTAAATTTGCAAATAGAGTGTTTGTGGATATGATTTTTTAAGTATATTGTATTGATTATGCTATTACAGCCATCTCATTTTTTTCTCTCCTCTGTTCCTCACCGCCCTGTACCCCCCAGCCTCCAGCACTCCCCTCCCCCTTAGTTCATGGCCATGAATTGTACATTTAAGTTCTTTGGCTTCTTCATTTCCTATACTATTCTTAACTTCCTCCTGTCTATTTTGTACCTACCAATTATGCTTCTTATTCCCTGTACCTTCCCCCCATTGTCTCTCCTCCCCATCCCTGCTGATAACCCTCCATGTGATCTCCATTTCTGTGATTCTGTCCTGTTCTAGTTGTTTGCTTAGTTTATTTTTGTTTTTGTTTTTTTTTAGGTTTGGTTATGGATAGTTGAGAGGTTTTTGTCATTTTACTGTTCATAGTTTTGATCTTCTTTTTTTTAGATAAGTCCCTTTAACATTTCATATAATAAGGGCTTGATGATAATGAACTCTTTTAGCTTTGCCTTATCTGGAAAGCACTTATTTTCCCTTCAATTTTAAATGATAGCTTTGGGGGACAGAGTAATCTTGGTCCTACAGGTACTTGCTTTTGATCACTTTGAATACTTCTTTCCAGCCCCTTCTTGCCTACAAAGTTTCTTTTGAGAAATCAGCTGACAGTCTTATGGGAATTCCTTTGTAAGTAACTCTCTGCTTTTCTCCTGCTGCTTTTAAGATTCTCTCTTTATCTTTAACCTTTGGCATTTTAATTATGATGTGTCTCTTTGGGTCCAACTTATTTGGAATTTTCTGTGCTTCGTGGAACTGTACATCTATTGCCTTCACTAAATTAGGAAGTTTTCTTTCATTGTTTTTTAAAAAAGTTTTCATTTTCTTGCTCTTCTCCTTCTGGCATCCATATGATTTGGATGTTGATACTTTGAAGATATCCCAGAGACAACTTATACCAGCCTTGGTTTGTTTGTTTGTTTTTCTTTTAATTCTTTTTTCTTTTTGCCATCCTGGTTGAATGCTTATTTCTTCCTTATGTTCCAAATTGTGTATTTGAATCCCGGCTTCATCTCCTCCACTGTTGGGTCTCTGTAGATTTTTCTTTATTTCACTTAGTGTAACCTTTATTTCTTCCTGGGTCTTTTTATTTTGTTGCTGTACTCATTGAGTTCTTTGAGCATCATGATCACCAGTGTTTTGAACTCTGCATCTGATAGGCTGGTTATCTCCATTTCACTTAGTTGTTTTTCTGGGGTTTTGTTCTGTTCTTTCATGTGGGCCATATTTCTGTATCTCCTCAATTTGGCAGCCTCCATGTTTTTGTTTCTTTTTATTAAGTAGAGTTGCTTTGACTCCCTGTCTTAATAGTGTGACCTATTGTAGAAAAGCCACCTGTAAATTGTTGGGTCAGAACCTTAGGTAATCAACAGGGCAGTCGACCTGCTTCACTGCTTTGTGGCTCTGTATGGCAGGAGGCTTCAGAGTGGGGTTGGTTTTGCTGCCTGGCCTCTGGAGGTTTGCCCAGCACTTGCCCCATGTGACTGGGGTCATTCCAGCTGTTACCCTGATGCTGAATACCAGTGGGGGGGCATGTACACTTTCATGAAAATCCAGCAGCTTCTTCCGCCACCTCAACCCCCACTGGTTTTTACAGCCAGAAGTTATTGGGATCTACGTTCCTGGAACTAGAACTAGCACTGGGGTAACTCTCTCCCAAGATATTCTTCCCAATTTTTATCCACCACACGTGAATGTGGGACCGCCCGTTCCACCATGGCCACCTCTCTGTGCCACACCGCAGCTCCATGCCTCTCCACCTAGCTCCACAACTCCACCCTTCCTACCCATCAGGATGAATGTGGCTTCTTTAAACCCTTGGTTGTCAGTCTTCCATTGAGTTTGATTTTCTGACAGTTCTGGGTGTTACTTGTCTTGAGGTCTAATTGTATTTCTTTCTGTGGTTGCATGAGAAGGCAAAGCATGTTTACAGACACCTCCATGTTGACCAGCAGTCCTTAGTAAAGTCTTTCTTGCCTTTCTAGCTTATGTAGAAATGATAGAATCAAAAGGATTAGAAGAACATCCATCTCAGAGGAGGTTCTTCGGAGTTTTCTAAATGTTAGACATAAATTTAAATTTAAAAAAATATAAGTATTTTAACACTGTAATGAAGATAAAATGCACACTCAAATGCTTTATACCAATTGTAACATGAACATACCATGAAACAAAAAATAAGCTTCTCTGCTAGTTTATATTTTATGGGCTATAACTAAAGCTTTGCTACCAATTTTTATATAGATATTTTAACTTATGAATATATATTTATTATTTATGTTTTAGCTGGGTTTTTTATAAAACTTGAGTTCATTATTATATGTCCAAATCAAATTATGTGAGTCAGAACACTGCTGCAGCATCTGTATGCTCCATTGAATAAATACAAACAAGATGTTGAAGCATCTGCATGCCGTATATCCTTACCACTCCTTAACAGTTTGCAATGGTAAATTAATGTGATAAAATTAGATTGAAGAGCTCTGAGCAGGTGGCTCAGTTGTTTGGAGCATTGTCTCATACTCCAAAAGGTTCTGGATTCAATCCCAGGTCAGGGCACATTCCTGGGTTCAGGGGTAAAATCTGGTCGAGGCATATACAGAAGGCAACCGATCAATGTTTCTCACATTGATGTCTGTCTCTCTTCCTCTCTGCCTCTCCCTCTCCCTTCTTCTTTCTCTAAAATCAATATGCATTTTGCAACTGAGGATTTATTCATATATATACTGAGGACTGTCCAGAAGGTATCCAGCCATGTAATATGAAAAATAGAGACATTTATTGAAGAAGATACAAGAAATAGTGTACCTAGGACTATGATACCTCTGTGCCCTTCAAAATAGGCAGCTTTTGGGACCTTACACAGTTCTCCCAGTCACCATCAGCTGCCCCATCATATTTTCCTGAATCACTTTGACAGCCTGAAATTCTTCCCTTTCAAAGGTGATTTTAGTTTTGGGAAAAGCCAGAGGTTGCAGGCCACCAAATCTGGACTACAGAGGAACTGAGTCACCTGGGTGATCACCAAAAAACTCTGCACAAGATGTGATGCATGAGTGAGCACATTGTCATGATGAAGCTGCCCATCACCAGTTGCCCATAACTTCAGCCTTCTGAATCATATGAATACGTTCCATGAAGGAATGTTCAAGTTTAATGCATAATTTGATGCAGATCTGCTGCTCTACTTACTCAGGCATTTTGAATGTGATGACCACGCAGTACACATGCTCACTCAAAGACATCTGCTACCACTGACTAGTACAGTGAAGTCATCATTGTTCACGCATGCGCATCCCAGTCCACTGTCTTTGGCTGCCAGGTTACATCGATGTCACACAAACTATTCTCGTTATATTAGCAATGGCTGCACTTTTTCTGTACAGACCTCATATATTTTAAAGAAAGTTTTATTGCTTAATTTATGTTTTGATTAGTTGTTGCCCTTGAATATTTTGTGTTCATTACCAGAAACATGAGTAATAATTAGACATAATCATACAATTTGGAAACAAGATTTTCTTTATTCATCCTTCAAGCATCTGGACTATTTTAATCACAAAGATCTTAATATTGCCAAAACCATTTGCCATTTGCCAGTTGTGTCAGTGATGATTAAAATTGCAGCTGTCACCCATGTCCCTTGATTTCATACTTATTATTAGTCAATAGTTTATTATTTTTATTGATGGATTTTGCTAAGTGGTATCATACTTTGGGCTTATAAAAAGAATTACTACCAGCAAATCTCTTGTTCTGTTTTATATAATGGAGAGTTCATTTAGAGTTTATTGGATAAAAGAAGGCTGCAACTAAAATAATTTGAAAACCACTGATCTGGCCCAATCGATTAATTTTACAAATTGAAAAATTAAATCTGAGTTTAAGTGTCTTCCTGAAAGTTACACAGCTAGAACACTGCAGTCGCAAACTTCCAGATCCTTAGTTCACTGTTCTCTGTATTATTTGTTATAGTGCATTTAGTTTATGCTATGCCACTTAGCATTAATGACATGGTTTGTATATATCATTTATTTATACAACAAGTAATTATCCGTATACCAGACACTCTTTAGGCACTGGATACATTCCCTGAATCTAGAAATTGTGCTGAAAATAAAATAAGAAAAGTGATTCTGTTCAGCCTCCTGCAGTTAGCCTATATATCACTGGGTGGACTTACTGTATTATTAACAAGAACTTTTGTATTTATGGTTATATTGTAGGGGACTGAAAAAAGTTCTTTAGTATTTTTGAAAGGTAAGAAAAATGAATAATTTGACTCAAAGCTCTCTGTTTGCATCCCATGAACCTGATAATGTGTTTGGCAGCCATACGCTCAAACACATATCAAACAGGAATGTGTGTGGTAGGTGCTATTACCTTTATGTAAATAGCACTGTAGAATGAGAGAGAAATGAAAAAGTAACTGTAAGCAGGAGGCTGGAGGGAGCTTCATGGAAGAGCTGACCTTGGAGTTTATTAAAGGGAGGAAGGCTGCCTTAAGCAAACAGAAGTTCTTTCTAAGCCCAGGGAACAACATGCATAGGCACAGAGTTGTGAGAGGTTCTGGCATTTTCAAGAAAGTTGAATGCAGCAAGATCCTATGGTATCTTAGAAGGAGCAGTGAATAAACGTGTCAGTAGATGACTGGAGAGTAGAAGCAATGAAATATGTGAACTTCTTATTTCATACCATAGGTATCCCTCGCACATCTATCTATTTTTATTCCTAAATGTTAAGTTCTTCGAGAACCCTGGTGGTGTTTTGCACTGTCCAGTAATACAGTGACGTGTGCAGTGCTGAGCATGGTGAGGGCCCAGCGTGTGCTTCCTTATTAATCAGGCCCACCATTCACTCAGCAGATATTTTCAGCTGCAGCATGTGTAAAGTTCTGCACTTTGTGCTATTAGAAATAAAAAACTTGAGATACAAAGCCAGTCTTCAAGGAGCTGTCGAACCCAAAGCAAAAAATAGTAGGTTTTTGTCTTTTCTGATGATAAATAAATCCATGTACTCACAGGGCTTACATTTTTATCAGAGGGGACAATAATAAGACAAACAGGAAAATACACAATATGTTAGCGATAAATACTAAGGAGAAAAAAATAAAGTAGAAAAGGGGGATATAAATTATCAGAGGAAAAGTGGAGGTAAAGCTACTTAATTTCTTTTGCCTCTGTTTCCTCAACTCTAGAAAAGAAGAAAATACTAATTCTTACACAGTTGTCACAAGTTAATGCATGTATAAAGTACTCAACCTAGTTTCCAGAAGACGGTAAGAGAAATGTCAGCTAGTATTCCTATGTATTTGGATAAAATAACTTTAGCACAATAGCCATCTTATTTTCATCACTTATGGGCTTTTTAAAATTATATTTTATTGATTATGCTATTAGTTGTCCCAATTTTTCCCTCTTTTTCCCCCTCCACCCAGCACCTCCCACTTCCTC
Organism: Carollia perspicillata; assembly: GCA_004027735.1. NCBI lineage: Eukaryota > Metazoa > Chordata > Mammalia > Chiroptera > Phyllostomidae > Carollia > Carollia perspicillata. Next base: position 48,863 of record PVKM010002368.1, on the reverse strand, counting down.
AGGCAATCCCCACACCATTGTTCATGCCCACGGGTCATGCATATAAGTTCTTTGGCTGCTCCATTTCCTATCCTTAACTTCACATCCCCATGGCTATTCTGTAACAAAGGATACACTTAAAGTTTGGAACTGCTCTATAGGCTAAGACTCCCTCATTCAGATCTTACTCCTTTTAGCCTCTGCTTTCAATGTACTCACTGATAATATTACTTATTGAAGTAAATTATTGTTTTTGGTAATATTTCTTCTAGAAAACAATATTTGTTTATCTAGATGTCAGGTCATGTTTCCACTTCAGGCATTGAGCAGACATCCAGATCTTTCTGTGGAAAATATTCATTAATGCTTCATGACCTATCACATCTCAAGGTTAAAAGTTCTGACAAAATGAGATCTTTATGCTTGCTTACCATCTAAAAAAGAGTACAATATTGAAATTGTTGTTACCAGACAAAAATGTAGCATCTGCAATTAATCTTTTGGAACTAGGAGTATATACATGGATTAGGTGAACTTTCAAGTCTCTTACCTTTCTTTGCCTTTCTAACCTCTGTGCATCTTTAAATGTAGCCTGACCCCTAAACTGACCCCGATCTCTGATCTCTGAAGTCTGGACTGGCTCTTTCTTTGTGTTCATTTAGCACTCCATACTTAGCCCCCATCAAAGCCAGTACCATTTAATGTTGTAATTACCTGTTTGCCTGACTGCCCAACGTCCCACCCTTCACCTCCCAGGCAGTTAGCCCCTTGAGATGGGACGGTGTTCTGTTTATGTTTCAGTTCCTCCCCATCCATTCGGTGTCTCAAATGCAGTTTCCCAATAAATACTTAAAACATGAACTATAATGCCTGCAGTGCCTATAGTATTCCAGGATTATAGAAACCTAGTTACTTAACCTGATCCCACATCCTTCCATCCTTCCTTGTCTCTGCTGGCTGCTCTCTGAGGAATAGCAATGCTCAAGCATGCTACTATACCACATACTACACATTTCCCTGTCCCCCTTTTGCCTAACATCAAAAAGAGAAATAAAAAGTAGTCTGGCTATCAGGAAAGACCTCAAAGGTGGAGGAGCACCGCATGGAGTAACTGTGGCCCAGGATGTGGTCCTTATTTTTCCATTTAAAAATTGATTTGCCATTGTTCTTGAGGGTGATGGCCTCTAGGGTCTAATACAAACCATCCACACAATCTATTTTTTACAAGAAATTAATTTGTAAGCCAGGTGACCTATTTTTTTTATTGTCTTCTTTGAGTGAAATACATACACCTGGTATTCAAGTCACTAACTTAATGATATCAAAGCACCTGTGAAATCCACCAAATAATCATGGGATGGGTGGTGGGGGGATGAAATGGAGACAACTGTACTTGAACAACAGTAAAAAAAATGTGAAAGAAAATAAAAGCATAAGCTTATCTAACTAAATATTTTTTAAAAATCCACCAAACCTTGGAAACAGAGCAGAATGAGTTGGACTATCACAAGGATTATTTCACCCAGGATGAGGCAGAGCCTTGTCAGTGTCTCCTTGGTGGCTAGGAGAAAATAGAGTAGTGGGTAATAAGGTATCAAGAACACTTTTGAAAGCCCTTGTAAAAATAATTTTCTTATTTTTTAAAAGATAATTATTTTAAAAGTCAGAAAATAAAACAATGGCACTTTCTAATAATTATGATTAATTAATACTCTTAATAATGGTAATATACTATTTGGTTTCATAATTCTTTTATCCCAACATGAGTTCATAAGCTAATGATAATGTGGTATTTCCGATGATGGTGCTAAGAAAGAAGGAAAGATGAAGGATTGAAGTTAAAACTGTACCTTCTCTAATTCAAGAATCATCACAGTCTCAGGGTCAACTCAATTTTATTGAAGTTCACTCTGTGTTTGTGGTTTTAGCTGGCTTACTGGTGCTTCTATATATATTAATAATGCATGATGGTCCACTAGTTCATCTTCTACCCTTGTAAAGAAACTATAAAGTGCAGGCAGGTTACGTGGTCACTGAAAAAAATAAGTCAGTCGTACCTCTTCTCAAGGGCTGAAGTGAGTCTCTCAAGCCTTATCTCAAGGTCCTTTATGTTCCAGAGATTGGAAACCCAAGTGCCTACAGAGGCCAGTCTGGTGGGAATGAAGCAGGAAGCCACTGCAGTGAACTGGAGAACCAAGTTCCAGATCATTGTCGCAAGGCAGGCATGTTGACCTAGTGATACCACATCGTCCAGTTTATCAGGTAAAGCAGGAAATGCAGATTTTCATGTGACATTTTTAATTTAAATATTGTCAACAAATTTGCTAGTATTAAGTATTATTCTCAAGCTGTGTATACAAGCCAAACACTTTTACAGATGGATTTGGCTTAGATTTCTCCCTTTTATAACTTGGTCCTATATTTGGCTTCCTTTTTTGTTAAATTGAAGACTTCTTTTTCTACAGGTTTTGCTTTTCTTCAGCATGTGCTGTATAATACACTATGCCTGGTTTTGTGATACTGAAACTCCTTTCCTCTCCAACCTGAGTACTTTGCACATAAGTTTTCTTTGGCTGCTACATTTTCCCTGCCACTCTCATTCCAGTGAGCAGTTAATACTAAATGGAGTATCCGTCAAACACTTTTGATATGACACCACTAAACACCTATAGGTATACTACTTACTCATTTAGTTACTGATGGGGAAGCTACATAAAAAACAGTAAAAGATCGTTTATTTCATGGGGCTTAGAGGTTGTGTGCTTTGTGCCCCCCTTTCTAGAATCCACACAGAAATGATTTTCTCCTCTTGTTTCTTGAGAGACCTTATCAGACAATTTATTAGACTTCAGTTATGTTTTACATTTCATTATGTTTGCTAGAGATGTTGCTTGGACATACGTGTTCCTAGGTGGTTACAAACATTTAGAGACAGTGTCTTTGGGGGGTTTCTTCAGTGGCTAAGGAGTCTTCCTGTTTCCACTCCAGGAGTAGCCTGAGTTTCAAGGTTATGAGTAGGGGTTGGGATTGTTACCTCTATACAGAAGTGATTATGCCAAGAAGGAATTTTATATCCACTGTCAGATGAATTAGAAAGTGCTAAATATTTTTATAGTAAGAATGCATAATATTTTGTAATATGGCACAACCCCAAATGGGCATAATTCATAATTGTTTCATTCTTAGTATAGTTTTGGGAAAAAGGAATATTGATGTACATCTTTTTTCCACAATGATTTAACCTATATATTGAGCTATACCTTCAGTAACCAAAAGGCTAGTAGTGCATGAATAACATGTAAGAATTACCCACTTAAACTTCCTTAGTGTATACTCTTAAATAGATTATATAAATGCAGACCAGTATTTTTTCTAAATATTCTGTATTTCTTCAACAAATGTTGTTGTACCATAGAAAAGCAAAAGTAACAATATGCTGATGACTAAAAATACAGAAATACATTATAAACTATTTTTCCCTCAGAATCTTACTGAGTGTATCAATTAATATATAGCTATTCTGTATTACTACTTTATTTTAAAACAGTTCTCTAACTGTTTTTTAAGGATATGTATGTAGGAGCTGGTGATTGTTCACTTTTTAACTTTTAAGAAGGTAAAATGAACAGTAAGCGTTTTCTATATATGCATACAGACCCTCACTTTTCACTTCCTTATTTTTTTATATTTTAATGTATTTTAATAGCAAACTTACAGGAACAGCACAGAAGAGAGACAACATTAAAAACATGTGCTTGCATGTAGGATGACAACTCAGAAAATTATAGTGAATGGACGGATCTACTGTATGGTTAAAATGCTACAAACACTATTTACTTCCCTTCCACAAGAAATTTACTCAGTACAAACTGACGGTGACCAGAAGGGAGGGAGGAGGGGGGTAAGTAGGGAAAGAAGGGGAAGGGTCAAGTCACGGAAAGTATAAAAGACCCATGGACAAAGACCATGGAGGGAGAATTGAATGTGGGAGGGGGAGGTAGGTAGGGGAAGGGAGAGTAATGGGGGAAAAATGGGTACACCTGTAATTGAACAACTATGAAAAATAATTTTAAAAAGAAAAGAAATTTACTTGGACATCTGGTCAAGATGGAGGCATAAGTAGACACTGCTTCACCTCATTGCACAACCGTAAGAAGGATCACAACTAACCTCAAAACAAAAACACCCAGAACTGCCAAAAAATCAAACTGTATGGAAGTCAACAACCAAGGATTTACAGAAGCGTTACTCATCCAGATGGATAGAAGGGGTAGAGACCAGGAGCCAAGGCAGAGAGGACACTGTGTGGTGGTGGTGAGGCAGCAGCAGAGTGGCCGCTGGCAAACCAGGTGGTCCCACATTCACATGTGGTGGATAAAACCAGGAGGGATACCTTGGGAACAAGCGATCCCAGCCCCAGGCCACACCACACAGACCAGAGTTTCTGCACCGGGAAAATAAAACCTTATAACTTCTGCCTATAAAAACCAGTGGGGGTTGGGACAGTGGCATAAACTGTCAGTCTCTTCGGAAAAGCCATTTAGAGGACCGGGATGCAAACCCACCCACTCTGGGAACCACCACCAGGGCAGCAGCTGGAGGGGTACCAGTTGCTTACTGGAAGGGGATGAAGTGACTGGAAATGGGTAAGTCATGAGTAAGCCTCAGCATCATCGTCCCCATTCTGACCCCAGCCCCACATACAGAGCCACAAAGCAGTGAAGCTGGTTGCCCCACCCCTGTGAATACCTAAGGCTCCACCCTGTACAGCTTCACAGATGTGCTAAGACAGGGAGTCAAAGCAGCTCTACCTAATACACAGAAACAAATACAGGGAGGCTGCCAAATTGAGGAGACAAGGAAATATGGCCCAACTGAAAAAATAGAACAAAACCCCAGAAAAAGAACTAAGCGAAACAGAGATAACCAACCTGTCAAATGCAGAGTTCAAAACACTGGTGATAAGGACGCTCAGAGAACTCATTGAACTAAGACAAAAACATAAGGAAAGAAATGAAGGTTATACTATAAGTGAAATATAGAAAAATCCACAGGGAACTAACAGTGAAGGGAAGGGGTTCAAATCAGTAATTTGGAACATAAGAAGAAATAGACAATCAACCAGAACACAATGAAGAAACAATTCAAAAAAATGAGACAAGAATAGGAAGAGTCTGGAACATCTCCAGAAGTCCCAATATCTGAATCATAGGGATGCTAGAAGAAGAGGAAGATCAAGAAATTGAAAACTTACTCAAAAAAATATTGAAAGAAAACTCCCTAACATGGTAAGGGAAATAGGTATACAAGTCCAGGAAACACAGAGAGTCCCAAACAAGTTGGACCCAGAGAGGACCACACCAAAACACATCATAATTAAAATGCCAAAGGTTAAAGTTAAAGAGGGAATCTCAAAAGCAACAAGAGAAAAGCTGGGAGTTACCCACAGAGGAGTTCCCATAAGACTATCAGCTGATTCAAAATGATGAAAAGCAAGGACCTACAACCAAAATTACTCTATCCAGCAAGGCTATCATTTAATATTGAAGGGCAGGTAAAGTGCTTCCCAGACAAGACAGAGATAAAGGAGTCCATCAGCACCAAGCCCTTACTCTATTGAATGTTAAAGAGACTTATTCAAGAAAAAGATCAAAACTATCAACATTAAAATAACAACAAACTCACAACTATCAGCAACTGAATCTAAAAAACAAAAACAAATGAAGCAAACAAGTAGAAGAGGAATAGATCATAGCTAGAGAAATAATTCAGAGGACTACCAGTGGGGAAAGGGAAAGGGGAGAATGGGGGAAAAGGTACAGAGATTAGAAGCATAACTAACTGGTAGGTACAAAATAGACAGGGGGGTGTTAAGAAAAGTATAGGAAATGAGGAAACCAAGGAATTTATGTGCATGACCCATGGACATGAATTAAAGGGATGGATTACTGGAAGGGAAGGGGGTTCTGGGCAGGAAAGAGGCAAAGGGGGAAAATGGAACAAATGTAATAGCGTGATCAATAAAATATACTTTAAAAAAGAAATTGTTCTTCAAAAATCCAAATACTGGCATTGTCCAGAAAAATTTAATGGGTTTATTTATATTATTATAAAGTTGAATTACTGAAACTTCTTCACTGAAACATTTTGACTTGCATTAATGTTTTATGTTCTCTGCATTTATATTTTTAAAATTCACACACAAATGAAAATGGAAAACTGCCAATACCTGATTTTTGTCCCCTATTTCCCACTTGCAGTCATATACTTAGTTACCTTTTGACCCCATCGGAAAAAAATACCTAATGCTCAGAACTACCTATAAAAAGAAGAAGAGATTTGTTTAAGAATGAAATGTTTCTCATTATAGTGGATTCTTAAGCACGTTTCCCATATATGCAGCATGGTAGCTGCATGTCTTTTGGTATCGTTACACATTTGGCATGGATAGCTTGCAGGTTGGTGTCTTCAAAAAGGCCAGTCAGACAGGCCTCACTTGCCTCCTGCAAAGCACCAGCAGCTGCCCTTTGGAAGTGCAGATGTTTTGAAGTACTGAGCAATTTGCCACAGCAGTCACTGGAAGAGAAGTTTGCAAATCATAAGTTCAGGGGAGTTGTGATAACATCTAATTTCACAAAGTGCCGTGGTACCAGGCTTGTAAGGGTGAGATTTCTGCACCCCTCCAGTAGAGGGCACACTCTTGCAAGTGGCTTTGATAGCCAGTTGCTTCTTAGGTGCTTCACCACCAGCACATGTGCTGCTTTGTAAGAGCCGTGGTGTAGAGACCTCTTTACTTAACCCCCCTCTCCTTTGGCTGGTGCTTGGAGAGGTAGAGGAGGCTCTGCCGCCAAAGAGCAGCACTTCCTTAAATATTTTTAAAGGCACAAACGAAAGCTTTAACTTGAAGTTAATGTCTCAGTCGTATTTTTTCTTTGCAGTCATGTAAAATGGCAAGAACAAAGAGAAAGTTCAGTTATGTGTAGAAATGTATGTGAATTACTAGATATTATATGGGGGGACCCAATTTCCATCTGGGAAGTAAATAATGATTAGAGAAACCTGGAAGACCTTTCTGAGGCATAGATATTTAAACTGAGAAAAGTAGATATTGGTTTAGTGAAGAACAAGAAGGTCAAGGTGGAGATGGTAGGTAGTCTAAGCAGAAAAGTTAAGGGTGACACCCTGAAGAATTTTAGAACCAATCAAAAGGCTAGCCTAATTTTCTCTAGTATTTAGATCATTCAGGTTAATGGGTATTCTTTCTGGCTGTCCATATCTTTTGTTCTCTGCTTGGCTAAAACAGAAACAGCAATAGCATAATCCTAGGCACAAAGCTTGTAATGATTTCTAATTAAAAAACTTCCATAATGATTTTAGGGATCAGGAAAATACTAATTAGCTGTTCTATAGATATAACATTTAAATTTTTAGAAATAATATGTTTTCCAGTTATAGAGCCAATACTTTTTTTGTGATGTACTTGTTTTTTATTTTTTTAATTTATTTTTATTGTATTTTTTCCTTTACTATTTATCCCGCTTACACCCTCTTCCACCTCCACCCATCCCCATGCAATCATCACACTGTTGTCTATGCCCATGAGTCCTTTTTCCGTTTTGTTCAACCCCTGCATCTCCTGACCGCCCCCCGCAGAGCTGTCATCCTGCTCCCTGCAAGTCTGTCTCTATTTTGCTTGTTAGTTCAGTTTGTTCATTAGATTCCACATGAATGAAATCATACGGTTTTCTACTCCTTTTTATAAGTAAATAACCCAAATATAGCATTTTGTTATTAATACCAAACCAGTCCATAGATAGTAAAAGGATGAGCTACTATAACCAAGTCATTAAAAAAATACAGTGGCTCAAAAAGAGTTTCTTTCTCTGACATCTCATACTGCAGAGGTACGTGGGCCGTCCAGGATAAGTTGGTAGCTCTGTCCAAGGTCACAGGTTTCTTTTATTTTGTTACTTTATTCCTGGGATGTGTTCCTGCCCATGGTGTCAAAGTTGTTCACACTGTTGCTTTCAGCTCACAGAAAGGACAAAAGAGAGAAGTAGGAGACAGACAACTTCCTTTGAAGAATGTGAGCAGGAAGTTCAGTGTGTCACTTCTGCTCACATCTCTTTGGTCAGAATCTCACCACATGACCATACTTAACCGCAGTGGAGGCTGGGAATTATTGCTTTTATTTTTATTGAATATATTGGGGTAACGCTGGTTAACAAAATTTTACAGCTGTCAGGTGCACAATTCTGCAACACATCATCTGTATACTGTATCATGTTTACCACCCCAAGTCAGTCTCCATCCAAAACCATTTTTCACACCTGTACCATCCTCCACCTCCCACTAGCCCCCTGCCTCCAGAAATCACGATGCTGTTGTCCCTGTCCACGACTGTCTTCATTTTCCTTTTCTTTTGTACTCAATCCCTCTACCCCTGCACCTAGGCCCCTGCCCCACACAGCTGTCATCCTGCTCTCTCTATCTGTGAGTCTGTCCATATTTTGCTTGTTAGTTCATTTTATTCATTAGCTTCCACATATGAGTGAAATCATGGTATTTGTCTTTCATTGACTGGCTTATCTTAGTATAATGCTCTCTAGATCCATCCATGCTGTCAGAAAGGATGATTTTTTTTCTTTTTTACAGCCAAGTAATATTCCATTGTGTTAGTGTACCATAGTTGTTTATCCACCCATCTACTGATGGACACTTGGGCTGCTTCCAAATCTTGGTTATTGTAAATAATGCTGCAGTGAACATAGGGGTGCATATGTTCTTTTGAATTAGTGTTTCAGGTTTCTTCAGGTAAATTTCCAGCAGTAGAATCACTAGGTCATAAGGCAGTTCCATTTGTTAATTTTTTAAGGAAACTCCATACTCTCCACTGCTTTCCACAGTGGCTGCACCAGTCTGCATTCCTACCAACAGTGCACAAGGGTTCCTCTTTCTCCACATCCCCACCAAGACTTGTTTGTTGATTTATTGATGGTAGACATTCTTTCAGATTCAAGGTGATATCTCATTGTGGTTTTAATTTGCATTTCTCTGATAAGTGATGATGAGCATCCTTTCATGTCTCTTGGCCATCTGGATGTCCTCTTTGGAGAAATGTCTGTTCAGGTCCTTTGCCCATCTCTTAATTGAATTGTTTGTTTTTTGGTATTGAGTTTTGTGAGTTCCTTATAAATTTTGGATATGAACCCCTTATTAGATGTACCATTGACAAATATGTTCTCCCACTCAGTGACTTGTCTTCATTTTGTTGATGGTTTCTTTTGCTATGCAAAAACTTTTTAGTTTGATGTAGTCCCATTTGCTTATTTTTTCCTTCGTTTCCCTTGCCCAGGGAGAGATATCAGAAAAAATACTGCTATGAGAAATGTCCAAGATTTTACTGCCTACCTTTTCTCCCAGGAGTTTTCTGGTTTTCAGTCTAACATTTAAGTCTCTAATCATTTTTAGTTTATTCTTGTGTGTGGTATAAAAAGGTGGTCTAGTTTCATCTTTTGCACACTATCTTTCCAATTTTCCCCAAACCATTCTTTGGATACTATCTTTATCCTTTGTATGTTTTTGCCTTCCTTGTCAAATATTAATTTGGCATAGATTCATTTCTGAGTTTTCTGTTATATTCCACTAATCTATATGTCTCTTTTTATGCAAGTACCATGCTGTTTTGATTACTATGGCCTTGTAATATACTTTGATATCATATAGCATGATTCCTCCAACTTTGTTCTTTCTCAAGATTGCTGTTGCTATTCAGGATCTTTTGTAGTCCCATATAAACTTTTGGAATGTTTGTTCTACTTCTATGAAATATTCTATTGATGTCTTGATAGGAATTTCATTGAATCTTTAGACTGATTTGGGTAGTATGGACATTTTAATAATGTTAATTCTTCCTATCCATGAACTCAGTATGTGCTTCAACTTATTTGCATATTTTTCATTTTCTTTCTTTAGTGTCTTAGAATCTTCTGAGTACATACAGGTCTTTTACATCCTTGGTTAAATTTATTCCCAGATGTTTTATTCCTTTTGAAGCAATTATGAATGGGATTGTTTCCCTTTCTGAAGGTTCATTACTGATGTATAAAAATGCAACTGGTTCTGGCCGATGTGGTTCAGTTGGTCAGAGCATTTCCCATAGAGGTCATGGGTTCGATTCCAGGTCAGGGCACACACCCTGGTTGCGGGTTCCATCCCCAGTCAGAGCGCATACAAGAAGGTGACCAACTGATGTTTCTCTCTCATATTTATGTTTCTCTCACTCCCTCTCTAAAATGAAAAAATGTCCTTGGATAAAAAAAAATTTCAAATGAGCTTGGGAGTCTTCTCTAAAGTTTTTCGGAATAGTTTAAGAAGGTAAGTTAGTTCCTCTTTGAATGTTTGGTAAAATTCACCTGTGAAGCCATCTGTTCCAGGACTTTCATTTGTTGGTCTTAATTTTTATTACTGCTTCAATTTTACTAATCATAATCTGTCCAGATTCTCTGATTCTTCCTGATTTAATCTTGAAATATTACGTTTCTAGGGATTTATTCATTTCATCCAGATTGTCCAATTTGTTGGCATGTAGTTGTTTGTAATATTTTCTTACATTCCATTGTATTTCTCTGGTGTCAGTTGTCACTTCTCTTTCATTTCTGCTTTTATTCATTTGGGTCCTCCCTCTTTTTTTCTTGATGAGTCCAGTTAAAAGTCTGTCCATCTTGTTTATCTTTTCAAAGAACCTACTCTTGGTTTTCTTGATCTTTTGTATGGTTTTTTTAGACTGTATTTTGTTTATTTCTGCTCTGACTTTTATCATCTCTGTCCTTTTACTCACTTAGGGCTTTGTTTGTTCTTTTTTATGTATCTTTAAGTGTAAAGATAGATTGTTTATTTGTGATTTTTCTAGTTTTTTGAGATAAGCCTGTAATGCTATGAATTTCCATCTTAGGACTGCTTGCCTTGGGTTTGATTTGGGGTTGTGGTGTCCTCATTTTCATTTGTTTCAAGGTATCTTTTGATTTCTACCTTGATTTTATTGTTAACCCATTCATGGTTTAATAACATGTTTTTTTAGCCTCCGTATCTTTGTGTGTTTTTTAGTTTTCTTCTTATGATTGTTTTCTAGTTTTATAGTATTATAGTCAGAGAAGATGCTTGATATGATTTCATCTTCTTAAATTTATTGAGACTTGTTTTGTGACCGCAATAGGTGGTCTATCCTAGAAAGTGTTCCATGTGCACTTGAAAAGTATGTATATTCTGCTGCTTTAAAATAAAATGCTTTGAAGGTATCAATTAAATCCATTCAATCTAGTGTGTCAGTTATAGCCACCATTTCTTTGTTGATTTTCTGCCTGAAAAATCTACCCACTGATGTCAATGCATTGTTAAAATCCCGTAGTATTACTGTATTACTGTCAGTCCCTTCCTTTATGTCCATCAATATTTGCTTTACATATCTAGGTGCTCCTATGTTGGGTGCACAGATGTTTACTAGGGTTGTATCCTCTTGTTGGATTGTTCCCTTTATCATTATGTAGTGTCCTTTTACATTTACACTCTTCTGCACTGAAAGGACAAGGACATCAAGACCTAGGGAGCCTCAGTGATCAGAGCAGGAAAGATGTGCTTGAGGTTCCTGATACAACTGTATAAAACATAAAATATAAATGTGCTGGGAGAAGTTTGGAATGAGTAAAGAAACCCTGGCAGAGATTAGGTCTCTTACAAAGGATCTATCTGAGAGGTGTGTTTTAGAAGAGATGGCTGCACAGTGAAGATAAGAACCAAGTAGAAATAATAACCAGAGTGAAAATGGGACTGACTGATGCATTGGAAGGTTTTTTAATGAAAGATCTAACTGCAAGATAAGTGTGTTCATAAGTAAAAATGCGTAGCTTGAGTAAATAGGTGAAAGGTAGAACAGATGGGAAGGCTAGATGAGGGGGATGGCTCAGCGCGATGACAGAGCTGTTTGAATCATTGATATACACAGATGAAAGATAGTTGAAAAGTGGAAATAACATTTAGGGTTACTGTAACAAACATCATTTAACTAGCAATGATGGAAAGATAATGAGTATATCCATTTTTTACCAAATCAAATGATAATTATTTTGTAGCCACTCAGACATCACTTTCCAAAATGCTAATACTGATGTTATTGCTTTAATCCAATCATATCCATCATTGTGGGCACATACTGTTTTGGAATTTAAATATAGGTAGGTTTTATGTGCTCCTTGTTCTCCGTTGGAGAAGATGAGTTGTTCACTCTTGCAAATGTAGGAATGGAGTGGACTTTGTATTTAACTGGAAATGTTTCATGAGCTAATGAAACACAGTATTAAAAAGTATAATGATGATTTAGATTTATATAACATATTAAACATTGGTGTATTACCCGACTACATAGTCTCACCTTGATAAATCAGTAGTTCATTGGGTATTCATTCTCTCCTGCTTGATATCCAAGTAAAGCTACTGAGCACAAGATCAATGTGTGATGTCATCATAAACATTTATTAGAATTTACTCATATCATGTGAATCAAAAATCAGTTCATAATTTTTACCATTAATTTTATGTGACATTATTCAGAATATTTATTACATTTGATGTTATTCAGAAAGATTTCTGAAGGATATCTGCTTAATTATTTACATGATGTCATATTCATGAAATTTTTTAAGTTACCTTCATGATGTTTTGGTTGTAACATTAAAAATTTACATCAATACTGCATAGTGAGTTTATTCTTAGGCTGACAAGAATGTCAGGAAGGCAGATTGAGAAAAAGGTTTATTGCATTAACATCATGTTTAATTTTTGTATCGTTGCATTTATTTATTTTAGTGCTTCCTTTAGAAATTCAATTAAAATTATGTGTGTGTATAAACCACTTAATAAATAAAACTCTGATGCATAAAGTTAGCCTATTAATTTTCTTAGAAATTCTCTCATACTTTTTCTACACTCAGAGATTATGAGATCATTAGGAATAAATCTAAAGCAAAAAATCCTTAGTATATTTTGTCTAAATACATACTCATCAGCTTCTATTGGCTTATTTTAAAAATGTTTCTTTCATTTTAGACATGTGTTGTTATAACTTTATGTGCCTACATCATAAAAATCAGAGTATAAAATTATGCTAACTAATTAGAATATGCATAATCTGAAACTGGGAATATAAGATGATCCTAGAGAGACAAGACTCCTGCCCTGAGGGAGTTTTACATTCCTGTGGGTAGAGATAGTCAATAAACAAACAAATGTTAAAAAAAAAATCAGATACTAAGAGGAGTCAGTGAATTAACAAAGTGTGAGCAAGTACTGAGGGTTCACAGAATAGTCCCTGTAAGGCGGTGACATCTTATTAGAATTCTTCGTGGTCAGAAAAAGCCACTGTAAAGAAATCAAGTCACAAAAATTCAATTAACCACAAGCCAATTCTCATAGACTAATATGCATATGGAAAAGAAGCAGGAAAATAAAACATTGGTAGAATTATGACATATATTCTCCTTAGAACACACGCACATATCATTTTTTGAATTAAATTATTAATACTACTAAAACAGTTGGTGAAGTAAATGTAAATTATGTCGTAAGTATAAGATCTATCCTTTATCCAGAATATTGGGCTATTGTCTATTGGGCTTAGCCCACGCCTTATGAACTAGGTGGGCCATAACAGAATCTCCAGGAGAAGTGGAGGGAAAATGTTGTAGATAGGTAGCTTTTTATGTTAAATTTCTAAAAATTGGAAAAGAGGACAAACTGTGTTTTATAATACAAACTATAAAAATAGAGCTTGACTAAATCTTGAATGATGTGTTTATATAGAAGAATAGTTACCACAATCTTGGAGGCACAAAGAATATATGTTACTATTTAGCAGAAGAAGGCACAGATAGGTGCCAGAAGTTTGAGAAATGTGGCCTGAAGGGCTTTCTTAAAACTTCCCTCTTAACACTTTAAAGAAATTTATGAAGGGCCCTAAAATTATCCAATTAATTCTATTTTAACAAATATTGTTAAACTGGCCATAAACTTATGTGCAGGAATATTTATCTCAGATTTGTTTATAATTGTGAGAATTTAGGAGAAAAATCTATGTAATTAAAATATATACAATTATCCAAGAAATTTCTATCCAGCAATTAAAACCTGTATTTTGGGAAAATATTTAATGCCATAATAAAATGCTGAGGACAACAATAAAGTACAAAGTGGTAATGACTCAATGTTTAAAGGAAAAAGACACATTTATACTTAGAAAAAAATTGGAATCAATATCACTACTTTGGAGAGCCATTTGGCACTGCCTATAAAGTTGAAAATGTGCAGACCCTAACCAAAAATTAATATGATTGACATACCAATAGATAGTTATATACTCATATGATAAAATGCTATTCAGATGTTAAATATTAATGAATTGGATCAATATATCTGCAACAGAGATAGATCGATATATCTCAACACAGACAGCTCTGAAAATAATGTTGAATTTTATAAAGCAAGTTGCAGAATGCTATATATATATATATATAGTAACATTTATGTAAAAATTTAAAATACATGCAACAATACCACATACTGCTTACATATACAATGAGGAACAAACTTACGAGAGCAGAGCCCGGAAGCATGCAGACCAGACTCCTGATGGTGGCTGCCCTTAGGGTGGGAGGGAGCAGAGTGAGACTACTGTGGGAAGTGTGCTTCTAGGGCTTTCTAAAAACAGTGACTAGAAGAAGGTACATGTGCGTTTGCAGTGCTTATTATTCAGAAGTAAGATTACAGTTCAATTTTTATTTTCATTTTTAAACTTCTCTGCATTTTTCAAATTCACAAAATAAGTGTTGAGAAAATTAGTGCCACATAGATAAATAAACAATAGCTACTTAGTTACGCAACCTGTGCCCCATAAGGAGTTTCTAAGGCCCTTACAGTGGAGCTGCCTCTAGAAGGCTGAAGAGTCAGCAAAAAGGACGATCCTCCCCCAGACGAAAGGAAGTAGAGGGCTGGCTGGCTGCAAAGTGTGGAGATGTAAAACCGGCCCTGTCTCGGGAAGGGAGGATGGGCATTATTCTAAGCCATGGGTCTCAAACTTTTCAGCATGTGTCAAAATCATTTAGAGGGCTTGTTAAAAAACAGATTGCTCCCCCTCTATCCTTGCTCCCCCACCCCAGAGTTTCTGATTCAGTAACTGGGGTCAAGCCTCTGAATTTTGCATTTCTGACAAGTTTCTAGCTGTTATTGACAATAATGAGGCTTGTCTCAGGACCATGCTTTGAAAACTTCTGGTACACTCAAAACCCAGCCATCAGGTATATGTATTTTTGATTGCTGAAACATGAGGGAGACATTTGGCAGTAATCACTCGGATGTTATTATCTGGCAGATCCACAAATTACTTAATGGAGCCAGCCAGCCAGTCTCGGGGAAGTTGGAGTCACATGCTAGAGAGCAAGCAGACAAAAAAAAAAAAAAAGAAGAAGAAGAACTCATCAGATGGTCAGAAAATTCAAAAGTAGAGAAAATGAGAGCTGGTCCAATCTAATGATCAAAGACCATTGAAGAGATTTCTTTAGGAAGAGGCAGGTAATGAAATGAGCGTTAAAAGGCACTGTTATAGAAAAAATACAAACAGGTTCAGTCATCAGGGTCTGTTGCCATTTGACAAAACTGGGAGTCCAGGATGACCCTTCTTGCTCTCCCCCTCCATTCTCATCCTCCCTCACCCCACTTTCCTTTCTATTCTCCCACACTGAGCAACCTTTAGTGACAAGCATTACCCTGGGCTTTGGATAAAGTGGTGTCTTACCATCTTTGTACTACAGCACATGGCATAGTAGCTGTTCACTAACTGTTGAATAAAATATGAACAAACACATATGTGATCAGAAGAGGGCATGGTTAAAGGTGCAGTGAATGGAAGACAGAAATAGGATGCTATACCTGCCAATGAGAAGCACAGACACAGTGGAGTCGGCCCCACAATATAAATTGCCGGCTTGAGACACCGTTTGGGTGTGTTACTACTTGGCACTTTTCTTTATATCCTACATTTTTCCCAATAAATTTTTGCTACTTTTCCCATTGCCTTGCCAGTGTTTTCCACACTGATATGCATGGTTCCCCAATTTCAGCTAAATGAGTGTATGTTTCATGATGACATTTTTAATCTGTCTCAGACCTGAAACTGCATATAAGGCATGGATGCCTAAATATGTGATGCCATTTACTATAAGGCATTCTCCTGCTTTCCCAATGAAGAGATCCAAAAAGGTTTGGCTTCAACTTAAATATGTAGACTTTTAGGAACATAGATTAAGCAGTTATGTGTCTGTTTACACTATTTAATTTGTTGGTTGTTATGCATGCATATTTAAACATGTCATCTAAAATATTAACTTTTATTTAAATTTTTGAAACAGTTTTAGTACTTCCATATGAATCTTAAATCTTTTAACACACCTTGCTTCCATTAAGTTATTTGAGATATAATACTCTTTTTAATCTGGGGATGATGCTATCACTGGAAATTTTTATCACAAACCACAAGTTCCTCTCATATAACATTAGAACAGTTTTTTCATTCATTTTTAATGTACTTTCAAGAGTCCCACAATGTAATCATATACTGTATATTAAACTGATTATAAAAAGTTGTGTTTACAGTTGGCCAGTATGGCCCATTGGTTGGGCATCGTCCCACAAACCGAAATGTCAGCAGTTCGATTCCTGGTCAGCATATGCCTGGGTTGCAGGTTCAGTCCCCAGTCAGGGCACAATACAGAAGGCAGCCAATTGGTATTTCTCTCTCAACATCAATGTTTCCTTCCCTCTCTTTCTCCCTCCCTTCTCCTCTCTCTGAAAATAAAAAAAAAAAAAATGAAGAAGGAAACAAGTCTTATTTACCATAACAAATAATGCTAGCAATTGTGATATAACATTCTCTGCAAGGATTACATAAGAAACCTTTTTAAAAATTTATTTCCCATCTTTTTAATTTAACAGATCCT